>JAHKKF010514754.1:2291-21596 GCA_019740295.1 Labeo calbasu
GATATTTAAAACTCTTAACTAAACAAAACTAAACCGATATTTAAATCTCTTAACTAAACAAAACTGACCGATATTTAAATCTCTTAACTGAACAAAACTGACCGATATTTAAATCTTTTAACTAAACAAAAATGACCGATATTTAAATCTCTTAACTGAACAAAACTGACCGATATTTAAAACTCTTAACTAAACAAAACTAAACCGATATTTAAATCTCTTAACTGAACAAAACTGACCGATACTTAAATCTCTTAACTTAATAATCTCTTAATTTAATTTAATTTAATTTAATTTAATTTAATTTAATTTAATTTAATTTAATTTAACTTAATTTAACTTTATTTAACTTTTTAATCTCTTAATATTTTAATATCTTAATTTTCTTATTGGGAGAAAACTGACCAATATTTAAATCTCTAAGATAACAGAACCGACCGATATTTAACTTTCTTAACAGTACACTGTAAACTGACTGATATTTAATTTTCATATCAAAAAAACCAACAACATTTAAATCTCTTAACTGAAAAAAACTGACCAATTTTTAATTTTCTTATTAGGAGAAAACTGACCAATATTTAAATATTTCTTAACATAACAGAACCGACTGATATTTAATTTCTTATTAGGACAAAACCGACCAATATGTAAATCTCTTAACAGAACAAAACTGACCGATATTTAAATCTGTTAATAGAACAAAACCAACCGAAATGTAACTTTTTTAACAGAACAAAACCGACTGATATTGAATTTTCTTATTACGACAAAACCGACCGATATTTAACTCTCTTAACAGAACAGAACCGACCAGTCAGTTTTGTTCTGTTAAGAGATTTAAAGATCAGTTGGTTTTATACAATTAAGAGATTTAAATGTTGTTCTATTAAGAGATTTAAATATCGGTCAGTTTTGTTCTAATAAGAAAGTTAAATATCGGTTGGTTTTGTTTGATAAAGAGATTTAAATTTTGTTCAGTTTTGTTCAGTTAAGAGAATTAAACATCAGTCAATTTTATTCTAGTAAGAGATTTAAATGCCTTTTGGATTTCAATTGGCTGGTTGGTCGGTTTTGTCCAAATCATGAGTAAGCAGCTCTCAAAATCTATTCAAAAAATATTAATGAATGAAAATACTGGTGTCACAGGTGAAAACCTGCCTAAGCATAAATAATGATACAGCTGGTTGTCAAAAGTGAGAAACAGCCAGCTGTCAAAGAGTCTGATGTGAATTTTCCAAATGTAATTAGCAGTCATTTAGGTCACAATGTTGAGAAATATAGAGCATGGCTTTCATTTCAATTAGTAATGGCTCTAATTTCAGGCACAATTACTATATTGCGATGACATTCTTTACTGTGGTTGAAAATGACTTGTATTGCGGTAAAGATTTTGGTCATATCGCACATCAAGAAGCTACTGGAAACTCGACACATAATGACTTAATTCAGCGTTGGATCCATTCTCATCTCACACAGAAAGTGACTCACGAGTCCGTATATAGTCCGTCCTGTGCTATGTCTGTCTGTCCCGAACACAGAGCAGGTCGACAGACAGATGCTGAATTAGGGCTGAAGTAACAGGGATAATGGATTTAGCTTTGAATCGCTGGAATGTCACATTTCGACCACATCCAGTTTGGACGCGTTCGTTTGGGTTTCTCGTGTGGCATACGCTTCGCTCCGATCATAGGAAGGGAATGCGTCTGTCCCACAGGATCTTAAAACATCTTCTGAATGAAGAATCGAGAAAAGGTGCAGCAGTAGCCGGTCGTTCCTGATACGTCTCACATTGCATCTCCATTTATGGGCAGTGAGGGAGCCCAAATGATTCTGTGTCGCAGCGAGCCGGAATATTCAGAGCTTGATTTGACGAGCACATCTGTGCGTCTTACATCACCGACACTGTTTATACAGAGCTTCACATTCTCTGTGACGGCATCTTTCTGCTGCCAACGTCTTCATCATAAACGTCTCGGAAAGCCATTTGGTAAAAATAAATGAATAAACAATAGAGATCAGTGTAAATGTTCCTTCAGATGTCTGATATATCTGGACTGTAAATACACGTAAAGAGTGTGAGTCAGAGGTCAAAGGTCATTCTGATTCACTCACCGCCTGTGTCTCCTCAATATCACAGCTTATGAAATCACAGCTGCTCACTGTTGCTCAATGTTTAAGGGCCAAAAACTCATAAAATTTAATGTGATCATTAGAAGCAGAGCCGGTCGTTCACAGCGCAGGTCTTTCCCGTGAAATCCTGAAGATCTTCACGACTGCAAACACCGTTTGCACCGTCTTCATCAAGTGGAGCATTTGACAACCTGGTGGAATAATTAACATTAACAAATGAAATCAAAGATGTTTTCACACATGCAAATGTTCAGGCTTCATGTTCATGGACTCTGAAATCATGCATCTGTCATCAACAGCAGATAAATGTACTGGTTTGGCATCGGCTCTGGGCAGCGTGTGAGGCTCTAAAAGACACATGCGCACCGGCATCGGTAGCCCCCAGGAATCACACTCCTCAAATATGGGTCAGAACCTCAGAGGAACCAGCTGAGAAAAGTAAAGCAGGATCATTCATTGAGGGGGGTAAAAGAACTGCGCGTGATGCCAAAACTCGACCCGCTAAAGAAAGTACAGCAAACACACACACGTCTGCTGAACTGATTTATGCGCAGGATGGTGAAGTCTGCGGCTTCCAGCATTTGCTTTCACAGTGAACAGAAGCGTGTGTCAGAGCAACAGCCTATAATTTACCTCAATATAAAGATCCGCCGTAATGAACGGCTGCTCAAAACCACCGTACGAGGAGATGCACAGAGAGGCCGTTCACGCTCACCGAATCTGAATCCGAGGAAGCCTAATAAAATGCATTGAAAAGCACGCCTCGGTTTTGATCTGGACCGTCTCCAAACTTTAAACAGATCTGATTTATTGGGTTTTTAAGTTTGATGTTCAAACTTTGTTACAGAAGCTCAAAGCTCAGATCATTCCAGCATCAGAAGCAGGATTGCGTTTGTGAAAGTTGCTCCTCGAAATGTTTCCTCAAAGCCAGTTGTGCTTGTGTGTTTCTCTGAACGGCCACTGAAGTTGTAGGAATCTAGAAGCTGAACATAAACAAAAAAGGTTGCAACATGTGTAAAAAAAATATACTGAAGCAGTTCAGAAGCTGTAATGTGAACTAATGCATCTTCACCTCAGAGACTGAACACTTGCTTGTCCTCGCTAAGAGTTCCCGTCACTCTTTGCACGCTCTTCAGCATTCACAATACCCTACAACAACACATCCTGACAGGAATCACAGTTCAGTATGGGTATGGGTTGGATTTTTTGCCCGCCCAAGTTTGTTTTGCATTACCGTTCTCACCTGACAAACTGAACCAGCCAGAGAACCCAGCAGACAGAATTGCATAGGCTTGTTCCTGTTCCCAGATCCTAACTGGCAGGAGTCGGCCTCCAAGAACACATCCAAGGCCGGAAGGATGTTAAATTCCTGCCAGAACCACCTCCACTCTGGGTTTTGTGCACAAGTCCTCCTTGAGGCAGCACAGGGGCTTGGTTTTGGCAAGTTCACTTTGTTGAACTCAGTAAACCTGTTGCCTGAGAGCAGTAGGGTCACTTGAAATCACAGACTTACTGGTGGTCGACCACGCTTGCCACCTCAAGGAGATGGAGATCCTGCAGGGACAATGGGCCCCTTTCATTGTTGATCCTACCTCCAAGTCCATTGCCCAACCTCATTCCTGGAGCCTTAATCTCTAATCAAACACACCTGATTCAACTCATCGCTCACTTTAGGTTCAGAATGCACACCAAGATGCTGCATCCTCCTACTTCATTCTTATGAGTTTACATCCTCTCCAGAAGACTGAGCTTGGTAAGCAAATGACGCCATCACTTTCCAGAACCTTCTCATTCACTCTCTCTGGAGAAACTTAAAGGATTAGTTCACTTTCCGAATAAAAATTGACAAATAATGTACTCACCCCCTTGTCATCCAAGATGTTCATGTCTTCTTTCTTCAATTGATAAGAAATGATGTTTCTTGAGGAAAACATTCCAGAATTTCTCTCCATATACTGGACTTCTATGGTGCCAGCGAGTTTAAACATCCAAAATATAGTTTCAGTGCAGCTTCAAAAGCCTCTAAACGATCCCAGCCGAGGAATAAGGGTCTTATCTAGTGAAAAGATTGGTTATTTTCCAAACAAATGTACAGGTTATATACTTTTTAACCTCAAACGCTTGTCTAGCTCTGTGATGCGCATGTGAACTCTGTGTAATCCGGGTCAAGACAGTTAGGGTACGTCTAAAAACTCCCATCTCATTTTCTCCTCCAACATTAAAATTGTCCTACAAGGCCGTTTGTTCTTCTTTACATGTTCACTTTGTAAACACCGGGTCGGTACTTCTGCAGCGATGTAGGACGATTTTGAAGTTGGAGGAGAAAATGAGATGGGAGTTTTTCGACTGTCTTGACCCGGATTACACAGAGTTCACACAGAGCTAGACAAGACCAGTGTTTGAGGTTAAAAAGTATATAAATTGTAATTTTTTTTTAGAAAATAACCAATCGCTTTGCTAGATAAGACCCTTCTTCCTCGGCTGGGATCATTTAGAGCCTTTCGAAGTTGCATTTAAACTACATTTTGGAAGTTCAAGCTCGCGGGCACCATAGAAGTCCGTTACGTGGAGAAAAATCCTAAAATGTTTTCCTCAAGAAACAATTTCTTTATGAGTGAAGCAAGAAAAACAAACATATTGGATGACAAGGGGGCAAGTACATTATCTGTAAGCGTTTGTTCTGGAAGTGAACTGATCCTTTAATCCCTTGCTGTTTTAGCGTCTGTATGGTTGTAAGTGACGTCTAAAACGAACACTCGTCATGTTTATCGCCTCTTCGTGATGAATCAGTATTCCTCAACTGTAAGTCGCTTTGGATAAAAGCATCCGCTCAATGAAAAAATGTAAATGCCATCAGCTCATTAGGAAAGACTTGAAGACCTGAAATGGGTGTGTCAGACAAAAGAGTGGGGACTGCGGTAACGTGGTTGTGAACCACTGTTGTAACCTACCTTCTAGTTCCTTGTTGCTCAGACATTGATGAAGAAGTGGGAGATTCAGTTGCAGTCTTCCTGGAGAAGGGCCGAACCGCTTCAGCTCCTGAAAATGGTCAAAAAGTCGTCTGCGGTGGTTTCTCCCGAGGTGTCCCAAGTTTCTCTACATCATTGCCTCGTCTTCGGCGAAGGAGAAGTAGGGCTCCAGCCACTTCCCAAGGTTCAGTGGTTCCAGAGACACCCGCTCTCCCCTTCTCAGCTCCGGAGCCTGCTTTCGAGTCCAGTCCAGCGCCTGGATCCGTTACGGTCCGTATTTTCAGCGCCACCCTGGCTGTCCACTGGGGTTCCTATTCCTTGAGATCCTCCCTGATCCATCCCTCCGGCACCGCCCTGCTGCCCACCAGGGTTCCTTTGGATCCTTCATAGTCCGTTCCTCCAGCACCATGCTTGCTGTCAGCTGGGGTTCCAGTTTGACCAGACTCTGTCTGATTTGTTTTGGGTACTGTTGTGTGTTTTCCCTTCCTCCAGTCCTTTGGTCTTGTCTTGGTGTTGCGTTGGGTTTGGCGTATTTTATGTGTTAGTGTGTTTCTGTCTTGTATTTGGCTTTAGGAACGCCAGGGTTGTGTTGCTTCAGTTTAGCGTATTCTTAGTTTGGTGACAGAACTCCAACACTCACATCATGCTGATGCTGTCCCTGAGCGAGTGTGTGGCTTTAAATGCTCTCTTGTGCTTGAGATGCGTTGTATTTGTAAAGCGCGGTGTCTGGTTTGGTTTTCGGTTAAGTTTCAGTGCTGAAACGTTCACGCTCCACGTTTTGTGTTTTCCAAAGCTGTTCATACCCTCACTGGATGCTCTTTTTTCGCACGTGGCTTTCATCGGCCGGTTGTCTTATGTTGTTGGTGTAGCACGCGGCTTGTGAGGTTTTCATTGGCTGTGTGAATTAATGTCATGTTTTGAGCACGTGGCTTTTCTTGTGTTTCTATGTGCCATGTGTTCCGCATCTATTGTCCTAACCTTGCCTTTAACCCGCCATTGTTAGTATCTGATCATTAGTTAATTTACCCCACCTGTCCTTTCGTGTTACCCTCCTCATTTCCTCCCTTATTTATTTTCCCCCTGTGTTTTGCATGAGCGTATCTACTCTTAGTCAGCCTTGTCAAGTCTGGTTGTTTTGCTTTTTGTTATTTAAGGTTTGTTTTTTTGTTTTTCACCACAGGCCATTTGTCTCCAGCTCTGTTGGCGGTAGTCTGGGCCGTGTTGTGTTGTGTTTGTTTTGCATTTTTTCCTTTTATTTAATAAAGAACACTGAATTGAAGCTGTCTGTGTTTGGGTTCTGTCCTCCTCACCTGACACGAACAGCTAAACCTCGGTAATAAACATTTTTAACGAATCTGAGAACAACATACAGCAAACCGTGAGAAAAGAGAAGCTTTTTATTTTAGTAAAACCTGCACGTCTGAACATCACCCACAAGTCGCAAACAAATTCAACTTTTAAATTATTCTACAGATCTATGTTCATTCGGTTCTCATTACGCTCATTAAGCTGAAGTTCCTATATCTGACCGGCATTTCAGGAAGAAAACACATGATATTTTGACTGAATTATAAGCACACTGGATCTGGTCACTTTTATGTGCTGATATTTTAATTCACACGACATTTTCACTTGAAACAAAGTCATTCAATATACTCTGTATAATTCTGGATCATGTGCATAAATGTCCTAAATGGAACATTTACTTCCACAATAATAAGCTTATTAAAATATGTTTATTCCAATTAATGTTCATATTAATTTGATCATCATTAATAATGTATTTTGAGAAATGAATCATAATCAAATCATAATCTATGTATTTTGTTTCCTATGGATTTTTTGTTTTGTTTTGTTTTTGATAATTCATTTTGGTATATGAGTATCCCAAATCAAACATCCATGTATTTTATTTTCCACATGCACATTTTAAATGATTATTAATATCTGCATTTATTTATATGAATTAATTTTGGCATTTGAGTATCTCTAAATCAAACATTTATTTTGTTTTCCACGTTTGTAATTATTAATGATTATTAACTTTGGTATTTGAGTATGTCAGTATCAATGTATTTTGTGTGTAATGTGTATTTATGTTTCATAATTAATTCATGAACTGCAAAAAAAGCTTTTCTTGCTTAGGTTTTTTTGTCTTGTTTCCAGCCAAAATATCTAAAAATTCTTAAATCAAGAAGGAATTTCTGGACAAGTAAAAATTATTGTCTTCTTTTCAGAAAAAAATGACTCGAAATTAAGTGCGTTTTTGCTGAAAACATCTTTAAATCCAATATCTATGATTTCTGATTTCCATGTACACTTTTTAATAATTAATGAAGAATAGTTACCCATGGTATTTAAGTATCTTTAAATCAAACATCAATGTTTTTTTAATCTAGACTGGAATTTTATGACATGAAGAGTGGAATAAAAGCGATGACTCAAGCACGTAGTTAAAAATAAAGGAATGGGATCATTGGAAACACATGAAACTCAGTCCAGCGCTCAGACTGAGTTTACTGGAACATGCTGAAATATGAGGAATGCTCCGTCTTTAACTCTTTACGACAAACACTCGCCGAGAGGAGGGCGACGGGAACGATCCGCCACATCTGCACGACACCCTTCAGCTGCAGATCCGCGTGTGTTAACGACTGACAGGGTTACCGTAACTCTGATCTCGAGGGAAGTCGTAGATCACACACGCGCCACGGACTCGGCGTTCAGCAGAAGAGCGTCAGGAATGTCTTTGAACACTTGCCACGTCACTCGACGTCACACTCCACATCCTCCGAGCGGCTGAGAGTCCTGAAGACCAACACAAATTAAACACAAAGATCAAAGTTCACACAAACGCTGGCCAAAATCTCTGCTTCTATAACAATCAAAAAGTCAATCACCCCATTATTGCATGCTGCTTCATCAACACTCATAATGCATTCTGGGTTTTAACAGTTACATAAACATTTCTAAATAATGCATAGTTTTAAGTGAGAGAATGAAACTTTGCAAATGCTTTAAGACCCTTAAAAATCATTTATTTTTGGATATTTGTGACTCTGGAGCACAAAACCAGTCTCAAGTAGCACGGATATGTTTGTAACAATACATCGTATGGGTCAAAATGATCATTTTTTTCTTTAATGCCAAAAATCATTAGGATATTAAGTAAAGATCATGTTCCATGAAGCTATTTTGTCAGTTTCCTACCGTAAATATATCAAAACTTTATTTTTGATTAGTAATATGCATTGCTTAGAACTTTACTTGATATTGTCCAGATATTGTCATCTCCTAACAAACCATACGTGAATGGAAAGCATATTTATAGCAGCTTTCAGATGATGTATAAATCTCAATTTTAAAAAACTGACCCTTATGACTGGTTTTGTGGTCTAGGGTCACATTTGTGTTTGTGTCATTGTACCATTAAGTGTCAAAAATACTTTCTGTATAACTAAAACAAGTTTTATTAATGTCTTTTCTCCATATTTCACATGCTTTTGGACTGAATTTTGTTGTTGTCTGTTGATGAACCATTGCAGCATGAAAAAATTAATCACTTTTTCATTTGAAAGTAAAAGTTTATGCCAGTAAAATAAATCTATTTTGTTTGAAAACTTTCAGAGTAATATTTATGTTGTTTTGTTAGAAATAAATGTGCAGGTTTCATAAATTTGGACTGGTTTTGGGCAATCATTAATTATAAACTCAAAGGAATTTAATTAAATTCCATTCATTCCAATGGAGTTCATACTGATAATCCTCAATTACATTATATTCATATTTGTGTGTGTATATATATATATATATACAGTTGAAGTCAAAAGTTTACATACACCTTGCAGAATCTGCAAAATGTTCATTATTTTACCAAAATAAGAAAGGGACCATACAAAATGCATGTCATTTTTTATTTAGTACTGACCTGAATAAGATATTTCATATAAAAGATGTTTACATATAGTCCACAAGAGAAAATAATAGTTGAATTTATAAAAATGACACCGTTCAAAAGTTTACATACGCTTGATTCTTAATACTGTGTTGTTTCCTGAATGATCCACAGCTGTGTTTTTTGTTTAGTGATGTTGTTCATGAGTCCCTTGTTTGTCCTGAACAGTTAAACTGCCCACTGTTCTTCAGAAAAATCCTTCAGCTCCCACAAATTCTTTGGTTTTCAATTCTTCGCATTTTTGTGTATTTGAACCCCTTCCAACAATGACTGTATGATTGAGATCCATCTTTTCACACTGAGGACAACTGAGGGACTCAAATGCAACTATTACAGAAGGTTCAAACACTCACTGATGCTCCAGAAGAAAAAAACCATGCATTAAGTGCCGTGGGGGGGGGGTGAAAACTTTTGAACAGAATGAAGATGAGTACATTTTTCTTATTTTGCCTAAATATCATATTTGTTTCATTTTAGTGCTGCCCTTCAGAGGCTACAGAGGATACTCACATGTCTTCCCAGAAGACAAAATAAGTGAAATTTACCCTGATCTTCAAATTCCAAAAGTTTTCACCCCCCGGCTCTTAATGCATTGCGTTTCCTTCTAAAGCATCAGTGAGTGTTTGAACCTTCTGTAATAGTTGCATATGAGTCCCTCAGTGTGAAAAGATGGATCTCAAATCATACAGTCATTGTTGGAAAGGGTTCAAAAACACAAAAATGCTGTAAAACCAAAGAATTTGTGGGAGCTGAAGGATTTTTCTGAAGAACAGTGGGCAGTTGAACTGTTCAGGACAAACAAGGGATTCATGAACAATCATCACTAAACAAAAAACACAGTATTAAGAATCAAGGGGATGTAAACTTTTGAACAGAGTCATTTAAGAGGTTGCCAATGTTTACTAAACTATTGATGAGCTTTGACTCATGCTGCTGGTTTGAATAACGATGCTTCCTGTTTTAAATGTCAGTGGATGGCCTTTTGAAATTTTTAACCAGAAATGTGCACGCTGCTTTCCTCATGTTCACTGATTTTTTTCCACGTCTTTTTTCTGTGTCACTTGAAATATGTCCGTTTTGAATCGTTTTTTACCAAAGGCGAGACACGTGAGGACGAAATAAACGATCAGTTGTTGGACTATATTCTGTCATAAACCACATACCGTTCATTTCTGAACTTTCTACCGTCTGTTACTGGAAATGACATTACTGCCTGATATGTCCAGATCGCAATAAAGTTTACACACGCTTTTGGTCCGTGAACTGGATGTCGCTCAGGACGCCCTGTCTGTGGAAGTGGGGCCAGGAGCGCTTCCAGAAATCACATCTATTTTTTGTCCCGTCCATTGCTTTGGTTATGACTGTGCCAATCTCTGCTTTCGTATGAGGGTATTTAGCACCTTCTAGGACCCCTGTAGAACCGGGCCTGGGCTTTAAGCAAGGACGTCATCGGGGATTCCATGACATAACCGTATGCCGTCCCTAATGTCACACAAGTATACATATATCTGAGAATTTGTAGACCAGATACAATATGGTTTTACTTACAAAATAAATGTTTTATAAAATAATGATTGTTCTGGCCCAAACAGGGATTTTATGGGAATTATGTGGGTTAAATACACATATGTGAGCAGTGTGAAACACACCTGACACATGGAACATGAAGGAGTTCACAGGAAGTTCAGAAGGAAGCGGTGAGACGGTCGATCCGGGTTCATTTACTGCTGCTGGAGCTGCAGAGCGAGAGAGAGAAAGATGCCGTTCTATGGTGAGAAGCAGAAGCCGAAATGATAGATGAAGGTGTTGATCTGCCGTGACAATGTGAGTGTTTAGCGGAACTCATTCGTGCTGCTGAATCAGACGCGTGACCGGATCTGTTCGTGTTCCTCTCGTGCCAGAGTGAGATGCGATATAGAGCCGCTCGCTCCTGCTGGGACCGACTGGAATATACATTCACCAGATCACATGACAAGCCTGAGAGAGAACAAATGAACCCAAAACAGCCAGAAAACAGAGGGAAAATCCTCAACTACAACACAGTCACATTTCCAACACGTATTACACAATCGCAAGAAAGACCAGCGAGTGCTGGAGACCAAACCACAGAGAGCTCTCAATCATCAGAGTCAGCGATGAGTAAAGGAACAGCAGATTTTCTCAAGAACACACGACTCATGTCTGCTGCCAAAAAACTGCTGTAAGATTTACTTTGAGGATATTTGACACTACTGCATATGGGGATTCTATAATTTCAGAAAGTTAAGAAAACATATTTAATTTTAATAATTCACTGCTTGCCAAACACAAGTTACTTCCTTTTTTACTTTTAATGACAAAACAGATGTCTTTATGGTATTGTTTCTCAACTCTGTTACGGACAAATCAGGCAATGTGTAAAAATAACAATAAATCATGACAGGAAAAAATCCTTCACGTTTCATAAGACAAACAGTCCCTACATTCCAGCACTTGAAACTGAGATAACCTCAGATTTCACCCATGCATACCTTTAAAATTAAATAAATACCTCTGTCTTCACAGAACCGTCCACTTGGTTTCATCTGAAAATGTATTATATATAATATCTAGTAATAAATAAATAAATGAATAAGAAGTTGCTGAAATATTATAAGGGTGCAAAAATAAATCAATGTTTACCTCACTATATTACAACTAAATCCTAATCTAATCATGACAAACTACATATATCGTTGGAAAGATCTAAGACGCCTAAATAGATATTTTACCACTGTTTTTTTGTTACAAATGATGTAGGAACAGCAATAGATTCATTTACGACAAGAGTGCACCTCACAAATCGACATCATAACTACATCGTTCTGACCGTTGTCACAAAAGACTTTTTCGTTGCCTTTTTCTCGATCATGTTTCAGAAATGATAAATCATTTGAAAGCTACAAACCTCAAAATTTATCCTTTGAAAGCCATTTTAAAATCAGACGTTGCATCACCATGGAAACGGGACTTCAAAATCATATCACAAAATGTATTTTCATGAATTGTAACAATTTAAGTTTGAAAAGTGCACTTCTATGTCTGTTCAACTATGGGGGCGACAGTTAAAGGGTTAAACAACAATTTTATTGTTTTTTTTCTGTGTGAAAATAGTTTTTAAACAGAGTTGACCCTTTAAGTTATAGAATTGTAAAGTAACAAGTGGAGTTTCTGGCAAAACTAAATAAAATTGTCAATTCTGTTACTGCCAAACTCTGTTACCAAGGTAGAGTAACAATGTTGACAATGCGGTAACAGAATTGACAGTCCACCAGATAATTCTGTCAGTTCTGTTACTGCATTGTCAACGTTACTCTACCTTAGTAACAGAGTTTGGCAGTAACAGAATTGACAATTTTATTTAGTTTTTGCCAAAAACTCCACTTGCTAGCATAAATGATTAAAAGACTCTTAAATAACACAAAATTCAGTTTTCCTTTTGATACCTTTTAATACAGTTTTGACAGGTTATATAAAAACTCTTGTTGTAAGAGCTTTTTAGATTCAAATATTTTCTCAGAGACAGCACATAAAGTTTTCAGTCCTTCAGATCTTATCAGTGAGGAAAAGTGGCATCATTTCCTGTATCTTACATAGTTGTGGGAGATAAATCCACTAATTTAAAGGCAAAGTATGGTGCAGTAACAGAGTTGACACGAGATTTTTACAAGAAAAAAGTTATTTTAAAAATAATAATAATAATAATAATAATGTTAGAATTAATGGTAGAATTAGGTAAATGACTCTATATGGCTTTTAAAAATAAAATAAAATAAATATCACCAAAAGAAATAATTTGACTAATTTGGACAAGAAATCATGATTTTAAGCTATTTAAGACACTTTTTGCAGACATTTTTATACTGTTCTCGACTTTAACATCAACTTTTATACCTTTTATATTTTATTATTACTTTTTTCTTTCAGTAAGAACAGGGTTTTTTTTTATTTCATTTTGGAAACGATTGATCGATTCATTGATTTGAGCTTATGCACCTTCATTTTTCAGCCAAATATATCCACAAATATTGCTGTTTTCATTCAAAAACTGAAATTGAAAGAGAAGCTGACAGAAAGACTGAATCCAAGATTTGATGATAATAAAGCATAATGAGAAATTTCTGAACAATTTTTGTAGGGTGGTCATTTTTGAAAAGAAACATGACAAGTGCAGTGAGGTGGGGAAAAAAATCTGCCAAAAATTACAAAAACTACCCAATTTTTTGGGAGGTTTTTATTTCCTGTGTGAACAAAGTCAGTAAATGTAAGTCCAATTCAAAGCCATTTAGAATTTCCCAGAAAATGGAGATCTTAGAAATGCATATTACTAATAAAAAATGAAGTTTTGATATATTTACAGTAGGAAATGTACAAAATATCTTCATGGAACATGATCTTAACATCCTAATGATTTTTAGCATTAAAGAAAAATCGATAATTTTGACCCATACAACGTATTGTTGACTATTGTTACAGATATACCCGTGATACCTAAGCCTGGTTTTGTGCTCCAGGGTCACATATAGGAATGTGTGTAAATATAAGAACAAAATATAGAACCTTTTCTACACTGCTGATAAATGAGGCCCCTGATATTCTTGAAGAAACATCAGCGCAGGAAAGATCTTCCTCCTGTTGAGCTTCTCACTTTAACCTCCATTTATTCAGCCGAGGAATTTATGAGTCTCTCCTGAGACGATCACATTTCAGCCTTGAGCTGAGACAGACAGAGAAACAGACTACTGTACGAACTCACGGCTGAAGCGTGTTCATGCGCTTTACGTTCACATCACATCCGTGCTTCCGTTCATATACGCTCCATCCTGCTCGTCTGATCTGACTGCTCAAGTGCTGCTCAAATCAAACACAAAATAATCAAACATCCATCACATCTGTGATTAGTTTTACATATGCATCAGATGCCCTGATTCTTCATAAATATTATGAAATCTGGATTTGATCCACACATTCCTGCTCTGAACGTCTGGAACTCTTCGAATGTTGCTACTTGTTTCATAATGATCAGAAAACGTTCAAAACTAAACATTCCCACAATGTTTGCAAAATATTAACGTAACCCTCACATGCAAACGCTCATGTAAAACGAATGGAAGCAGAGAAACCTGATGAAACGAACGATCAAACACGAATGTGATGGATTCGGCGTCTGCAAACCTGCCGAGGTGTCGCTGAAGGAAGACGACCTGACCCGACGCGTGCTCGCGCTTGTATTTACTGTCTGAGCGAGAGCCACATGTGGAAAAACACAAGGGAAGCTCAGATCCTCGAAGCAGATGTTCCTCACGTTTCCCTCAACATGGAAACCTGGACTCGTTCGAGACAAACAATTAGAACCTCCATCACTGATCCTGGAGCGCTGACGACCCGCTGACGGCGGTTTGGAGTTTGCGTTACAGAATTCATACTCGTATCAAGTCACATTTATTTTTGCAGCGCTTTATGCAATACAGTCTGATTCAAAGCAGCCTCACAGAGATAAACAGGAAAAGAACAGTGTTAATGTTGAAAAATCCATCAAATATGAGACAAACTCAATTTCAGCTGTAAAGCAGCTCCACAGAAAACAAGTTGTTATTCAGATCAATTGAGTTCATTCAGTTATCCAGGTAACAAATTAACAGCGTTGTGGGAACATTGTTTTAATGTTTCAAAAATGTTGACGTTGCGTTTTGAATGTTACAGTTTGAATGTTTACTATTTTTAATATTCTAAGAATGTTAAAATGTCCAGTGATTAGAATGTTATTTAAACGTGACCCTGGACCACAAAACCAGTCATAAGGGATCATTTCTTTAAAATTAAGATTTATACATTGTATAGGATATTGTTAGGACAGGACGATATTTGGCTGAGACACAACTGTTTGAAAATCTGGAATCTGAGGGTGCAGAAAAATCAAAATATTAAGAAAATCACCTTTAAAGTTGTCCAAGTGAAGTTCTTAGCAATGCATATTACTAATCAAAAATTAAGTTTTCATATATTTACGGTAAGAAATTTACTAAATATCTTAATGGAACATGATCTTTATTTAATATTCTTATGATTTTTGCCAAAAAAGAAAAATCAATCATTTTGACCCATATGATGTATTGTTGGCTATTGCTACAAATATACACGTGATACTTAAGACTGGTTTCGTGCTCCAGGGTCACATCTAATTTCATTGACTTTTTCAGAATTCCCTGTGTTACATTTCATGTTTTTTTGAGTTGAAATAACTGTTTCTTCTTAGTTTTGTCGTATCACTCGTATACATTAGGGTTGTATGTTACATCTAATCTTGTTAAATAATGTTTATTGCATTATTTTAATGCATTAACTCAAAAGACGTGTTTGATTGCGATGCAGCGAGTGGCTCTCAGATCCGTCCGAACGGATTGCATATTGCATTATTTTAGCTGCTTGTGATGATCATGTGATTTTCTCATCACCACCTGCTTTTTGTGGCTTTTAGTGTATTGGTTGATATATTATATCAGATAATAAAATTACAGTATTTAAATGTAATTTCAGTTAAATCTGTAAAAACCTAAAATGTTGCCACCATATTTTTTATGGTAAAATTCTGGCAACCACAGCTGCCAGTTTTTTTACCATAAATTGTACAGAATGTTTTTACAGTGTACCGACTGCAGTTATGGAAACTAGATCTGAATTTTTCAAAGGGCATATCAGCATTTGCAAGACGGAGGGAATAAATAACAATAATTCTACATTTAATTTCATTCTGCATTATGTGTTATTTTTAAATGAATTGCTCAAATTACTGGTCATTTCTGAGTGAAACCAGTTCTATTTTTATAGTTTCTACATCTAATCTAGGGTTGTTTTTATCATCTATCAGGTGAAGCGATTGGTTATCCGGTGACGTCCCAGACATTATTCAGAACGACCGATTGTCACGCTCGACCAATCGGAATCAGGTATTCTCCACGGCTCTCTGCGGACAGATGTTTTTCTGCTCTCTGTCATTACCTCACTGTCGTCTGACTGCAGCCACTATCTCTGAGATTCACATCCAACAGCTCAGTTTTTCCACTGGCGCGCCGAGGGCCGAATACCTGCTCCGTGCGCCGCAGATCTCCACGTCCTGTAGAATCCAGAACAACAAAGATAACAGAACTTCACCTAGAAGAATTTCTCATAATGAAGAGGTTAAATTAAACAGTAAAGCACAGACCCTGACTTCTGCTTTGATCTGAACAGCCACTTTCTGAAACAGAGTTCAATGGGTCCAGCAGACGTTTAACAGACACCGTCAGTAACCGGAGGTTCGAGTCAACAGAAAACAGGCAGTGACTTCAGTCATTTAGGGCACAACAATAATCTGAAACGACGACAGATACGACAAAGATGATCAGCGCTGGGACACGAGGAGATGCCGGAGAACGAACGTCACCTTCAGAAGGTCTTGGTAATGTTACATCATAAAAACGTTATTTCTGAATGTTCACCAAACAGTCCATTTATAAAAAAGGTGTTAAAATAAAGAAATAAGCCCTTTGAAGCCGTGGTTTACAGTGAATTTATAACAGCTAAGGGGCATTGTTATAGCTGTTATAAATTCACTGTAAACCACAGCTTCACGGGGCTTATTGCTTTTATAAAACGTCTATTCCATATACGTAGGTTTCACAAAAAAAAATAAAAAAAACGAACAAATAAAGTGTAACGATATTAATAAAAACATTATTCTTCCGCCAAACAATGTAGCTCCTCAGAAACAGTTGTGGTTGCAACAAAGTGGTTGCCGAGCAACACACAAACGTAAACAAAGACGTGTTCGTAGAATAATTAACAACAGCTTCAAATGTGGCTCAACCAATCAGAATCAAGGAGCGGAACTATCCTTATAAACGTTATTTTCTAAGTTCTGCGAATGTTACATTGTATCATTTTGCAATCATTAGTGGAATGTTACTTTTAAATGTTCTCTGAATGTTCTGAAACAAGTAGCAACTTTTAAAAAACATTAGATGGACATCCAAGAACACTTTATTAAAGACCACACAACTTTGGATGAACATTCACTGCAAAAAATGTCTTGATTTTCAGTACAAATGTCTAAACATTCTTAAATCAAGGCACATTTACTTTAGAAGCAAAATGATTTAACATATTAAGTCTTGTTTTAGGAAAAAGTGATCAAAGTTAAGTCAGTTTCTGCTTTAAAAAAACAAATATCAGTCAGTGGAATCAGAAAAAATCAACTGAATTCAAAAAGAAGTATTTTTCTGACCACACGGACTGATATGTGTGACCCTGGATCACAAAACCAGTCATAAATAAGCTTTCCATTGATGTATGGTTTGTTAGGACAGGACAATATTTGGCCGAGATACAAACTATTTGGAAAATCAGGAATCTGAGGGTGCAAAAAAATCTAAATATTGAGAAAATCGCCTTTAAAGTTGTCCAAATGAAGTTCTTAGCAATGCATATTACTAATCAAAAATTAGGTTTTGATATATTTACAGTAGGAAACGTACAAAATATCTTCATGGAACATGATCTTAATATCCTAATGATTTTTGGCATGAAAGAAAAACTGATCATTTTGACTCATACGGTGTATTTTTTCTTGTTTTAAGAAAAAAAAATACTTTGATTTTGATTTTTTTTTTCATGAAACAAGACTAAACATCTTAAATGATTTTGCATCTCCAGAAAATGTTTCTTGATTTAAGGATGTTGAGATGTTAGAAGACAGAAACAGCAGTTTTTGCAGTGCTCTGTTAAGAGTGTTTGTTCATAATGTTCCCTGCTATCTGGACTCATGTTTTGCTGTTCTGCAGAGACTGCGGCAGCGATGCGTTTACCAGGCGCTGAGCTCCTCCATATTTCATCTGTCATCAGCACGCGTTACATACGCTTTTCACATCAGCTCAAGCCTGTATGTTTGACCGCAGGCCTCCGGTATATAGGCGAGAGGATTCCAGTGGCATTTCTAGACACGCTCCACTGCATGTGTGTGTGTGTGTGTGTGTGTGTGTGTTGTGGCCCCCTGCGTTGTATAATCACTCCTGCATGTGTTCATTCCTCAGAGCCGGGCGATTATGCAGCTTCCGTCTGCTCGATCGCTTACTGATCGTGCGTTCGGACGGATCTGAGAGCCACTCGCTGCATCGCAATCAAACACGTCTTTTGAGTTTGAATCAACTCGGTCGCATCAATCACTCCGACTGCTTTGGGATCAGTGTCACGGTCTGTTTGAAGTGGGAATCTGTCAGACGCAGCCAGTGTTTGAGCAATATGAAAATCAGAGCCAATCTCAAACTGCTCTCATGTGTTTACATCTGAACGGAGCTGAGTGATATCGTGCATCTGGGGAAAATGTTCCGGTTCCAGTAGATAGTTAAAGCTGATTAACAACGAAAAGATATTTGACATATGTGTAAAATGCATCTGTAAACAGCTTTTGTTCGTTTGTACGCTGAGTAATTCATTTGGTAGGAAACTACAAGCGTGATTCCAGCAGGTTTGGAGGCTGTTCACAGCAAAAAACCTGATGTTTTTCCTCAGCATTTTTGTTTCCATTACAGGTATTTAATCTTTCTAACATTTACTGCAGATGACAGAAGATAAGAAGAAGACGTTGATCGAGATGTTTCTGCTCAAATGATTAAAACGAGAAAAAGCATCTGCCAATTAGGTCAGAAAAATACACTTGTTTTTCCTTTGAATTATGCTGATTTTTCTGACCCCATTTTCTGAAACTTACATAAATTTAATACATTATTCTGAAAGAATAAATATTTGACCCTGGACCACAAAACCAGTCATAAGGGTCCATTTTTTGAAACTGAGATGTGTACATTATCTGAAAGCTGATAAATAAGCTTTCCATTGATGTGTGGTTTGTTAGGACAGGACAATATTTGCCCGAGATACAACTATTTGAAAAACATGAATCTGAGGGTGCAAAAAATATATATATATTTTGAGAAAATAGCCTTTTAAGTTGTCCAAATGCAGTTCTTAGCAATGCAAATTAAAAAATAAAACATCGTATGTGACTCTGGAGCACAAAACCAGTGTTAAGTATCGTGGGTATACTTATAGCAGTAGCCAACAATACATTGTATGGGCCAGAAATCATTAGGATATTAAGTAAAGATCATGTTCCATGAAAATATTTTGTAAATTTCCTACTGTAAATATATCAAAACTTAATTTTTGATTAGTAATATGCATTGCTAAGAACTT
>JAHKKF010514757.1:0-12259 GCA_019740295.1 Labeo calbasu
ACAGTGTTTTGGAATATTCACCTCTCCCCAAATTTGTAATGATAATTAGACAGGATTATATTGACCTATTAAGATTTTACTTGCATCAGGATTGTAATTATATATTTTTGCTATTTCATTAAATTTTTTCAGAGGTAAATCCATAACATTTACATTTTTAACAATATTTCAAGTGTAATTTATGAGATTTGTTGTATTTTGAAACCAATTGTTCTTTGTAAAAGGCAAAAAGTTGATCGTACTCATTTCAAAATTAAGGATCCATTAGTTTGAATATACACTGAACCAAACACTATCATAACATCTTAGTTGATCATTCAGTATACTTTATTTTTGACAAAACATCCCATGTTTTGGTAGTGACAGTAACGCTTTGGTATCGACCACACCACATTACAGAATTTTACCTCGCATACTAAAATATAGTAAAATAGAAAATAAGTGCATAACTGTACTAACATTTTGTTTATTTTCCCCAAATACGATGATTACGTGTTCCATTTTGTCACTACTGAAACAATGATGACATGTTTTGGTCGTGGCAGTAACACCCAAAACACAAAGATTTCACTACTGAAACTCCACCAAATGTTTCGTGACAATTTTAGATGGTTTTGAAGCTAGCTCAAAGATGCTAATCAGCACATGGTTAGCTAACACAGTTCTGAACAGTTGTACACATATAAAATTCAATTTCAAGTTTATTTATCATATGTACACTGTCAGTGACAATTTGCACACTGAAATGCTTAGGTTGAGGCTCAGGCATTCTACATAAATGTTATGGAATAACTCACAAAAAAAAAAAAGTGTGCTTAAATGCAGAAAAAAGGTGTTCGGTAGCGACGTTCCTTAAAGTTACACACATATTTTTCAGACTTTTCAACACATTTACATCAAAATGATGAGACCTACTCACACCATGTAGCTATGAGAGAAGGACGCAGGAATATTTACTGATCATAAATCAGTCTCAGCCAGCAGATGCAGGACACTTCTTTTACATAAAGCTTCATAATTTCTTTGTCAATTTTTGTATAACCGTTTTTAATTTTGGACCTTACATTAAAAAAAAAAAAATCTGAAAGATAATTAAAAAGAATTATTATTATTATTTTTTTAAATTAACTTATTGCATTATTGTGGGTTTCAATAGATAATAGAAGGATCTTAATAAACATCTAAGGTTTGAATACTTTAATGCTGTTTAAATGTGTTTTCGGTTGTGGGACACCAATTTGGTTTGCACCAATTCTGTAGAGTGGCCACTATTTCAGTTTATGTTTAATTTTATATTTTATTTTGAGCAAGAAAAAAACGATTGTTATGATTTTAGGTATATTTAATGATACTAATCTTAAAGACAGTTTAAAGGGGTCGTTCACCTAAAGTTGACCTGAGTTTATTTCTTCGGTTCAACATAAAAGCAGATATTTTGAAGAATGTTGTGAAACAAACAGTTGCTGGTTACCAACATCCTTCAAAACATCTTCTATGTTCAACGGAAGAAAGAAACTGAAATGGGTTTGGAACGACATGAGGGTGAGTAGATGATGACAACTATTCCTTTAAAGCACAGACAAACAGATTACCTTCAGGAAGTGGATGTTGGAAGGAAACACACCCGGGACGTGAGGGATTATGGGAGGTGCGGCGATGGGTCCACGGCAGCGCGTGAAGGAGACGGGAAACCTGCGTAACTCTAGACTGCGGTCCAGCTGCAGGCCCATCAGAGGGGCTAACCCCAGCTGACCTCCGGCCTCGACCTCTGACCCCTCACCTGACGGCCCACCGCTCGACCCGCCCGCGTCCGACCGGCTCCTGCCGCTCTCGTCCAATCCGCGAAGCTCCGACAGGAAGTAGCGCAGGTTCTGCCGGGCCACCTGCACCAGCGCTTCGTCGACGTCCACGCCCAGGATGCGCTCAGGGCTCCAGTATTTGGCGATGGCGAGGGTCACGTGACCCGTGTTGCAGCCCACATCCAGGACTTTTTTCCCGCGGAACCACTCGGGTTTAAACACGGCCAAGCGCGGGTCCGAGGTCAGCGACGGCGTGCGGTAACCGTAATAATGGCTGTAGCTTCCGTACTGGAAGCTGCGCTGCGTCCTGCGCTTCTGCTGCGGAGTTTTCTCCGCCCTCAAAGGCGGGGCTCCGCAGACCCCGCCCACCACCGGAGTGTGGAACGTCTGGCTGACAGGCGGAGTCGGCGTGATGGACAGGCGGTCCGAACGGCTGCAGGTTCGTCTGCGCTTCCTGTGTTTGGACGGCTGCGCCTGAGGGGCGGAGCCAGACGAGGAGGGGTGTGACCGTCGCCGCGGCGGGAGGATGGGCGGCACCACTTCGTCACGGCAGTTGATTGACGTGTTGAGTTCGTAAGGGCGCGGCGACTCCTCTACGAGCTTTTCAGGCGCCGAACTAACGACAGGAAACAGCGGGCCTGACGCCGCCCCTTCGTTGACCTTTACCTTCTCGCCGTCCGAGGGCTCGCCGGTCGGATGGTGTCGGTTGCGATGTCTTCGCCTGTTCTTCAAGGGCGACACCAAAACGCCCGTAGCGGCGTCTCCGCTCAAATTCAGAGGGTCTGTGATGTCTTTAGGAATCAGGATCTCCACCGGGTCTCTGTTTCTCCTGGGAAGCGGCGACGATTTGGGCGTCTCGGCGTTGAGCGCCTTGCTGACCTCCTCGTCCAATAGGCTGTTGAGGTTCAACGGATCGAAGATGTTCCCGCCCAGCAGGAAGTTGGAGGGCAGCACGGGGTCGCATTCGGAGTTGGCGCGGCGTCTGCGTTTGCTCAGGCTCGGGTGTTTGAACCCGACGCTCATGCTGTAGCGCCGCTTGTTCAGTTTCTGCGACTGCAGCTGCGTCGTCTCGCCTCGCGACTGCAGGCCGTTTTTAATCTGCTCGCCGAGCCCGTCCTGAGACGTCACGTGATTGGCGGTGAGTTCGGTTAGCACCATGTTAGCGGTCACCTCATCCTGGATGGCGATAGGCGGAGGGTGAGCGTGCAAACTCCCCCCGCCGGCGGCCGGAAGCTCACTCTGAACAGACATCACGGCCCACATCCATCAGCCTGTAATGCGACTGTGTGGATCCTGCAGAAAACACAACAGTTAGCAAACACACACTGAAGAATCAAGTTCTACTTGTTATGATTTTGTCACTCTTCATACTTACTTGACTACAGTCAGTGTAGTTTTAGCTGCATTAATGTGCTTGTGACCCACGTGTTACATCTGTCACTCATCTAACACCGCCACGCCTTGCTCATTTAATAACTCCGCCCCTAGGAGGATCCTCCACTGCTCATGAATAATGCGAGAGAAACGCGAGACCCAAAAGCTCCCTCCCCTATCCGACACAAACACACACGAACATTACCTCACACACACACACACACACACTACTAAGAGCGATCGTTTCTCCGCCTTTCTCGCGCTGTGAGTAAATACGCACGCGAAAATCACACAAAAATACCTCACACGGCGCACTATATAAAGCGACACATCCGCGCTCACTGCGCCGCGTACAAACACAGCTGCACGTGCACTAGAGCTACTGTAAATAGGAGAGGTGCTCTCTAAAATAGTGATGATTAAAAACAGACATTGATCTCTCGAATGTTCAAGAGTGCGTGAGCTCGCGCTGCTCCATCTCGCGCTGTGGCACAGCAGACCCGCGGGCTTATATATCCCAGCGCGGAGCGACACCGACGGACAGCCGCGGCCGCCAATCAGAACGTAGGATATACGCTAAGGCCCCCTGAATGACCAATGGCGAACCTCGGAACGAAGGCATGTGCTCTCGGTCACCTCCCCCCCCTCGCTAAATAGGTATCCGGCTGACTGCCTGCGCTGACGCGACACAAACTACTCAATATCATCCATGTCAACAGATATCACCTGCTGAAGGCAAAAATTACCTTCTACATTAAATTAGAATTTATGTCTGTGGGAAATGCCTTCGTGCTGCTTCAGCGAACAGTCAGGAACTTGACATAGGCACCCGTCACATGTGTAAACAAGCCCTGACTGAGTTCCTCAGCACTAAACTGACGCTTATAACAGTGACTAGTGACTGAATAAAGATGAAAACACGCGTTGTGTGACAGTGACATTATGCAATTTATGAAATTAACGCCGACAGCGAGTTTTAAAGAGACCCTCCCTCGTATCTGCAGGAGAAGGGGGTTTCTGGGAAATGCAGTTTTGTCGTCCAACCTGTTGCAAAACTTTTTTTTTCCACAGAAGGCTCCAGAAGAAATGTGATCTTGATCCAAGTCTCAGTTAGTAGCACAACAATATATTTTTCTTATCACATCGTTTAGTTGTACTGTATTTGCAGAGGAAGAAACGGGAGGGAAGGGAGGCTAGTTTTTTCTGTACTAGCTTTGTTGTGTATATCTTATTTCTAGAAAATATAGAGGCATCTCCAATTAAATAAAATAAATAAATAAAAAGTTAAATGTGAAATGAGGCGTCACGAGCGCGCGCGACTGGATGATTGACAGCTGCAGTGAGGGCGCGCGCCCTTAACGGTCTTCTGAGGTCCTCCCGTCAGATTGATGTCAGATTATTCATTTTTGATCATGAATACTGGTCGTTTGTCTTGTTTAACGACAGGACGAATGATTAGAAAGGACGCAAAAAGCAGTAAGTCACATCAGTTCTTTGGGTTTCTGTTTACATTTTTTTATTCAAAAGTATAATGTTCCGTCTCGTTTCTTCACGTTATTGTATTCCAGTAGTGTACGTTGTGTCGATATTCTGATGTACTAAATCAAAATTACGACATAAAAAAATCGAAATTACGACACAAAAATTAAAAAATTATGTCCTCAAAACTCATAATTATGATCTCAAAATCTAAATTATGACATACTAAATCGAAATTACGATGAGATAAAACCTTGAAATTATGATTTGATTCAGATCATGAGCGGGTTCGCGAATCATTTGAATTAGATCGGATCTTTAGAGCGGGTTCGCGAATTGTTTGATTTGAATGGCAACTTCAGAGCTTGGTTCGCGAATCATTTGATTTAGACCAGATTCACGAATCATTTGATTTGGATCGGAACTTCAGTGCGGGTTCGCGAATCATTTTATTCGGATCCCTTCGGAGCGAATAGTGAATCATTTGATTCAGATTGGACATTTGTAACGAGTTCGTGAATCTTTTGATTCAGATCAGATCATGACGTTGGAGTGCATATCGCAAATCTTTTTTTCTAAATTTCTTTTTTTTAATTAAACAGTACAAAACATCAAACCATCAGGGCAGTAAAGTTATAAAAAAAAAAATAAAAAACAGAAAAAGAAAGAAAGTATACACAGATACAAATCCCTTAAGAAAATGAACCATTTTATTATAGTAAAAGTATAGTAACTATGTTAACCACAGTTAACCACAGTTTTACTGCAAATACCATGGTTAAACTATGGCTAGTGCATCAAAGCCATGATTTATTTGTGGTTACCGTGGTTTAACTATAGTAACCTTTTTTTGTAGTAGTAGTAGTAAAACCATGGTTATATTTGATTAGGGATATGTTTCTGTCTTTAACAAAATAAAATAAATAAATTTACACCTTACAAAGACACAAAGGATCCATATAGAGATGCCGTTTTCACTGCTTTATGATTAACTCTAGATAGTTTCCATGTACTTGTTTAGATCAACTTTGAATAAAGTAAAGAGAGGTTTAGAGCCAGATTTTTGTTTATGTGAAATTTGACTGCTAGTTAATGACTGTTAGTGTATTGTGTGCTATTGTCAAACAGTATGCATTAAACAGCCAAGAACACTTCAAACAGTATTGTCACATGACCTGTGTGTCAAACCCTACAGAACGCTGAATAGGACACTCCCTCTAGTGGACAGAAGCACCAGCACAGGCTTGATTTTGACATTGGTGGAGTCGTAACAGAAGACAACACCATTGCCAATCCAACTACCCCAACATTTTCGCAATTGTGAAAGACTTTTGACCACAGTTTCATGTCATTTAAAGTCTTTATTTATAGCTATGGTAGCTAACATTCTCATGATTCATGAACAGAGCTGTTTTATGTTAGTATATTCATCAGACAATAACAACACAATTTTGATTATGTTAAACAAATATGCGGTTCGATTTTGATGCGAGAGACAACAGGAGATGGACTTTTATTATGGATTGTTGACTTGTATCTCTCCTCAATAGAGACACTGACAGCAACTTCAGTCACAAACACACTCCCTCTAGTGACGACCCCCTTAAATACACAAATCCTGCTTCCACTAATAGGAACATATAATTTGCATAAATTTAGGTCTTGTTCTATTCATTAAATTCAATAAATAAAATGATTATTAAGAACAAAATGTAAAAAATAAAAACAATAGCCAATACAATAACATGGATAAAACTAAAACATTTGTACATTAATCTTTCTATTAAGTTAGTTCACCCAAAAATTAAAATTCTATCATTTACTCTCCCACATGCCGTTCCAAACCTGTCTGAGTTTCTTTCTTCTGCTAAAGACAAAAGAAGATATTCTGAAGGATGTTGAAAAAAAAAAAAAACATACTAGGAAAGTTAGTGGCTTCCAGCAAATGTTTGGTTACATTTTTCTAAATATCTTCTTTTGAGCTCAACAGAAGAAAGAAGCTCAAACAAGCAGGTCTGGGGTCACAACCTGAAGGCAAGTAAATGAAAACAGAATGATTTTTGGGTGAACTATCCCTTTAAGAGCTAAAACAGTGCTTTCTTTAGGCCACGTCCCCTCTGCTAAACCTGCCAACCCCAAAACACATTATAAACTGGGCAATGCATAGGAACAATAGCTGAGGAAAACAAACAGAGGAAAATGCTGATTATAAATAAACTATATTTATCTGAGACAGTCCTCCTTCCTCTATCATTTGCTGTCACTGCGACACTGCCCTGTCAAATCACAAGAAAACGCTACTGTTTCCTGTAGAACTGAAAGTCGTTTCAGAACTGATGAACTCTGCAATTTTAACACCGTTATTATCCTGTTTATTACTGTGAAGCTGCTTCAGTTCAATCTATATTGTATAAAGTGCTATAGACATGACTTGTGTCTGACCTCATGACCTCTGACCCTCTGACAAAGAGACGAACGGGTGACCAGCGGACGCCTTTGATCCTGTGGAGACCACTGATGAAGATGAAGAAGATGAGGAGGAGAGTCAACACTGTTTATGAAGACAAAGATGAAGAGTTCAGCCTCACACACACACACACACACACACACATCAGTCACTGTATTTGATATGAGATCATCAGTGGCTGTTCTGGTTTGTGACGGAGTGATGAAGATGTGTGTGTGTGGGTGTGTGTGTGTTTGTGTGGTTGAGCCGTAAGTCAGAGCTGCTTCCTGTTGTTGCACTAGGACAGAGAGAGAAAGAGTACAGGACACACACAATAATAATAATAAATACACACACACACACACACACCCATACTCACAGATATGAGGTTAGAAAACAGGAAATATGAACAATAGACCGGCAAAGCCAAACCTGTGTGTGTGTGGGTGTGTGTGTGTGTGTATGAGCATGAAATGCATGTGTGTGTGTGTCAGCATGTATCTAAGTTGTGAGCGATCTGTGCTTATGTAAAGTTTTCACTGGATTTAAGTTGTAAATTGTGTGTTCACACATTCGGAGCGTTTGCTGTTAGATTGTATTGAGGTGTGTGTGTGTGTGTGTGTGTGAGAGAGAGAGAGGAAGTGATCATTGTTCCTGCACAGAGGGAATGAGGAGGGAAACACAGATCCTGAGAAAATCCAGAGGAGTTTGAGTGTGAATCTCACATGATCCTGACGGACACACGCGTGATGATGATGATGATGATGAGCTGCACAGACAGACAGACAGACGACCGGTGAGTAACAGACACACACACACGTGCTGCTGATTGTACAGCTGACAGACACACACAGCGTCTTTAATGAGACCCTCAGTTAATTACACAGCGGCCCGTTAGTGAAGGAGACAATGAGAGAAAGAGATTAGAGGAAAAGAGGTCAACAGATTTTAATCTTCATATAGATGGAGAGAAAAACAGTCATCTGTTAGATCACATCTGCTGAACAACACACACACTCACACTCGTTTGATCGGCTGTGTTCAATTCAGTTCAGTTATTAGCAGGACGACTGGACTGTAATACAGCCACCGCACTGTAAGCTTTGTTTTTGTCGTGTGATGATATTTTATGTATTGTAATAAGTTTATGTATTATATTCATGTATATATTCTTTCATATTTATCTCATAAGAATGTCCAGTCAAAGAACAATTTGTAGTGAATTTTTTTCATTCTAATTTTAACATTTATTTAAATAATAAAAAATTATATTATGTCCAATTAAAGAACAATTTGTAGGTATGTTTAGTTTTACAGACATTCATATAAGATGAATTCAAATATTTTATAATAAGTATAAATTATTTTATATGAATTAATTTTAAACACACACACATATATGTGTGTCTGTGTGTGTGTGTGGCCCGGCAGTTCTTATTTCCATTGTTTTATATTAATTCATTTTAAATATGTACACATATATAAAAAATAAATAAATAAATAAATAAATCATTGATACATGTTTTCAAATGTGGTCCGGCAGTTCATATTTCTGAATAAAGTCTCGTGATGAACCGTTGACAGTTCGAGCGCGTTCCCGATAAAAGCGCACTCGCTCCCGCTGGATTCATTGTTCTCCGGTAACGGGACAAAAATGCTTTGAGAGAGAGAGAGAGAGAGGGGCAGATACTGACCGGTGGGCAACACTGAGGCGGCTGATGATGATGATGATGATGATGATGATGATGGCTTTATTCCGCTGACATCACACATCAGCTCATGAGCGTTTGTCGGGTCACCGGGCGCACGCGGGTCACCGGTATGCGGGTGTGACAGTGAGTTGTCGCGCAGGTGGGTTTGTGTCGGTCTTTGTGCGGTGTTTGTCTGATGGGTTTGTCATGTATCGGTGTTTGTGCTCGTGTGATGGATTCTATCGCTGCTGTGATTAAACAGCATCACTGCGCTTCTGCGTTTTTCTCTTTCGCCTCTTTCATGTGTTTGTGTGTCATAATCATCACGTTTGTCTTTTGTTGTCAAATCGATTTATACCGGTGCCGGTTAGACCCGCGGGCGCGCGCATCGGTAGGACGCGTTCACCGAAACAATAACAGCACTTTATATTCCCGTCAATGGCGATTTTACCGTAACGCTGTATATTTCTGTCACGATCGATTTCATATTACACTCTCCATTTATATTCATATATAACGTTAGTCACGTAGCAGAAGCTTTTATCAGTATCGCTTATCGATATTTTTTTATCACAACCGCTATGATTCTACCGTATCGCTTTATTTTTCTGTCATGATGGATATTTACAGTATTTACAGTAGCTCGTCACATATGTTAAGGGTTCTGCTCTTTGTGCCGCTCGCGCCCCACATCCCCCGGCAGCTGCGCGTGCCCGTGTGCGCGCCCACTTTGATCAGGACAAAAGAGCTGCAACATCACATCATATGAGATTATCAAAACATCAACGAATGAGTCTATTTTTGTTCATTCAGGAATGTTAACGAAGCTTTAAAATCATTTCCCTCCGTTTAAACACTGATGAGATGAATATTGTGCCCGATTCATTTAACCCTGTAAAGCCTTAAACATATTAAATAAGAGTTGGAAAACATAAATGCATGGAATCAGTACAATTTTAATGGTTTTTAAAGACGTTTCTTATGCTCATCAAGGCTGTGTTCATTTGATCAAAAATACAGAAAAAAATTAATATTGTGAAATATTATTATGATGTTTTTTTTTTATATTAATATACATTAAAATTGTATCTGTATATTTAATTAAAGCTGAATTTTCAGCATCATTACTCCAGTCTTCAGTGTCACATGACCCTTTAGAAATCATTCTAATGTGCTGATTTATTATCAATGTTGAAAACAGTTGTGCTGCTTAATATTTTCTTTTTTTCTTTGATCAATAAAAGGTTTAAAAACTTTAAACTAGAAAAACATTTCTATTTCAAAAAACAAAAGAATAAAAATGTACTGAGCCCAAACTTTTGAACAGTAAGTTTGGGCTCAGTACATTTTTATTCTTTTGTTTTTTGAAAGAAATTAATACTTTTATTCACCAAATAAAAAATTAAATTAATAAAACATGATAGCTTAGATTTACATTGTTAGAAAAGATTTATATTTTGAATAAATGCTGTTCTTTTTAACTTGTTATTGATCAAAGAATCCTGAAAAAAAGAATCACAGGTTCCAAAACAATATTTGTCAGCACAACTGTTTCCAACATTGATCATTCTAATAATAAATCAGCATATTAGAATGATTTCTGAAGGATCATGTGACACTGAAGACTGGAGTAACAGCTGATGAAAATTCAGCTTTGCATCAGAAATAAATTACATTTTAAAGTATATTAAAATAAAAAACATTATTTTATATTATAATAACATTTTACAATATTACTGTTTTTTTTTCTGTATTTTTGATCAAATAACTACAGCCATGATGAGCAGAAGAGTCTTACTGATCCCAAACTTTTGAGCGGTAGTGTTTATTTATGTTTTACTTTTTTTGAAAAAAACTATTTCTTTATTTTTTACTCATTTAAAAATGATTTGTATATGTGTTTTCCGTTTTGTATCATATTTGATCATCAGGCTTTTATGGATCAAAAAAAAACAGCTCAATTTTTTTTCAGAGTCTCAAACCGAGCAAAAATATGCAATATTCAGCAATATGCTGATATCAATATGATGAAATTCTGCTGCTTGTAATGTAAATCAATGAGATCTTGTGTGTGTGTGTGTGCAGGTGTTGAGTGTGTGTGTCCGGGGCCAGCATGGCTCCTCGGCCGTCATCAGGAGAATTATGGGGGCTTCACCTGATGCCTCCTCGTATCCTGGTGGACTGCTGTCTTCCCAACGGCATCCTGGTCAGTCTGGAGTGTCTGAGAGAAGCTCCGCTGACCAGCATCAAACAGCAGCTCTTCAGCGAGGCCCGCAAATACCCGCTCTACCACCTGCTGCAGGTACGCGCACCTCCACACGTGAACGTCACGTGACACGGCGAAGCGCTCTGATCACGCTCTGATTGGCCCGCAGGAGGAGTCCTGCTACATCTTTGTGGGAGTGACGCAGGAGGCCGAGCGGGAGGAGTTCTACGACGAGACGCGCCGCCTCTGTGACCTCCGGCTCTTTCACCCCATCCTGAAGGTCATCGAGCCACTGGGGAACAGAGAGGAGAAGATACTCAACAGGGAGATCGGTCAGTGTGTGTCAATGATCCAGAAATATATAAGCACTCAGGCCTAATACAGCTGAGGTCAAAAGTTTACACCCCCTTTTCAGAATCTGCAAAATGTTAATTATTTTACCAAAATAAAAGGGATCATGCAAAATGCATGTTTTTGTTTATCGAGTACTGACCTGAATAAGATATTTCACATAAAAGATGTTTACATATAGCACACGAGAAAAAATAATAGTTGAATTTATAAAAATGGCCCCGTTTAACAGTTTATTACTGTGTTGTTCCTGAACGATCCACAGCTGTGTGTTTTTGTTTAGTGATGTTGTTCATGAGTCCCTTGTTTGTCCTGAACAGTTCAACTGCTGCTGTTCTTCAGAAAAATCCTTCAGCTCCCACAAATTCTTTGGTTTTTCAGCATTTTTGTGTTTGAAACCTTTCCAACAATGACTGTATGATTTTGAGATCTCGCCCATGGGATAAAATACACTTTTTTTTTTGTCAGGGTTCCCCTGGTAAATTTGTATTTCAGGGGCTAAATTTGACATTATTGGGGTCACTTCAACCTGCAGACATAAAACAACCCACACCAACAGTTTAAAATAGCCCAGTTCCATTGGAAAACCACAGACTTGGCAACACTGCTCTTATGCAACTATTACAGAAGGTTCAAACGCTCACTGATGCTCCAGAAGGAAACACAATGCATTAAGAGCCGGGGGGTGAAAACTTTTGGAATTTGAATATCAAGGTAAATTTACCTAATTTTGTCTTCTGGGAAACATGTAAGTATGTTTTGTAGCTTCTGAAGGGCAGCACTAAATGAAAAAAAATATGATATTTAAACAAAATAAGAAAAATGTACACATCTTCATTCTGTTCAAAAGTTTTCACCCCCCGGCTCTTAATGCATCGTGAGTGTTTGAACCTTCTGTAATAGTTGCGTTTGA
>JAHKKF010514757.1:12309-38769 GCA_019740295.1 Labeo calbasu
AAAAAAAAAAGATATTGAGGCAAAATGTGAAAAATGTACACATCTTCATTCTGTTCAAAAGTTTTCACCCCCCAGCTCTTAATGCATTGTGTTTCCTTCTGGAGCATTTGGACCTTTTGTAATAGTTGCATATGAGTCCCTCAGTGTGAAAAGATGGATCTCAAAATCATACAGTCATTGTTGGAAAGGGTTCAAATACACAAAAATGCTGAAAAACCAAAGAATTTGTGGGAGCTGAAGGATTTTTCTGAAGAACAGCGGGCAGTTGAACTTCAGAACAAACAAGGGACTCATGAACAACTAACATTAAACAAACAAAAAATGATGTATGTACACTTTTGAACAGGGTCATTTTTATAAATTCGACTAGTTTTTACTATATGTAAATGTCTTTTATGTGAAATATCTTATTCAGGTCAGTACTAAATAAAAAAAAAACATGCATTTTGTGTGATCACTCTTAATTTGGGTAAAATAATTAACATTTTGCAGATTCAGCTAGGTGTATCTAAACTTTTGACCTCAACTGTACATATTTGTGGTGTTTCCGTACAGTATTAGTAGCTTAATCATGTATTAATGTCACCAGTTGTATGGCTATAAAGCATTTTGGAATCACAGCTGTAGGGAAAAAAAACAGTAGTGTTTCCCAGAGGGAAAAAAAGATACTCATTTACTCATGTAAACCCATTAGAAATAAATATGAACATTCATTCTGGTTTGGAAATGTGTTGTATTGTTGTCCTGCACGCTGTCATTGTGCTGTAGTTACAGTAGTATAAGCAGTGACAAGCATGTGTCAGACTGCAGTCCTAAATTAGCCAGTAGAAACTGCATGCCCTCTGATGTTAGTCTTTAGCAGTTATAAGTTAACTGTATATTGGCAGCCGTCCTGAAAAGTAAAGCGTGTTTGGTGATGCTTGTCTTCAACGTGGAATGAAATAAACCTGCACTGACAGTATCCATCTTTCTTGAGTCTTTGTTTGAGGATAACGGAAATGAATGAAATAAACATTTTGCTGTTCACTTGTGCAGAAGTGTGTTCCCACGAGATGATTTGCTAAGAGCAAATTTAGAGCAAACTTATTTTAGTACTGTGAATTACAGATGGGTGGCACCAGTAGTTCATGCATTACAATTATATCCCACACCCTGAGTTGCCATACAGTGTCTGAATTATTTTATGACTCATGTTAACTTTTTACCTAGCTAGCATCTTTTGACAACTTTTAAAATAAAACACCTTTTTAGTGATATACTTTGACAATCACAGAAAATTTCAACTTTTATGTAATATCTCACCCAAAAATTAAAATTCTATTTCATGTCATTCCAAACTAAGATAAATATAGACCTTTGTTCATCTTCGGAACACCAAGATATTTTTTTTATTAAATGTGAGAGCTTTCTGACCCTGCATAGACAGCAATGCAACTACCACGGTCAAGTGCCAGAAAAGTAGTAAGGATATGTCCATATGACGTAAGTGATTCAACCGTAATTTTACGAAGCTACGAGAATACTTTTTGTGCACAAAGAAAACAAAAATAACTTTATTCAACAACTCTTTTCTTCCGTGTCAGTCTTAATGCACATTGGTGGTACTCTCGAGAACGCGCGGCGAAAAAACGAGGCGCAGTGCATCCGGGTTCTACGTCAGAACGCCGGATCCTGCGTCAGCAGCACCACACGCATGTGTTGTTTTACTCTTGTTAATTCGCGATGAAGACTGAATCAGAAGAGTAGAATTTGTTAAATAAAGTCGTTATTTTTGCTTTCTTTGCGCACAAAGAGTATTCCCATAGCTTTTAAAGTTAAGGTTGAGCCACTGATATCACATTGGCTATTTTATCGATGTCCTTAATGTCTTTCTGTGCCTTGACTGTAGTAATTGCATTGCTATGGAGGGTCAGAAAGCTCTCGGATTTCATCAAAAATATCTTAATTTGTGTTCCGAAAATGAACGAAGCTCCTACGGGTTTGGAACGACATGATGGTGAGTAATTAAAGATAAATTTTATTTTATTTATTTATTTATTTATTTTTGATCGTCCTAAACCCCTCATAACTAAAACTTATAGTCTTTACAATACAACAGAGTAGGTTCACAGCCTGAACGGTAATAAGTTAATAAGCTTTATGCATTTGCAAAAACGAAAAATACAACAAAACAATGCATGTGTAACTATATCTCAGACAAGGACACTGACTTCATACTTAGCATTTAATTATGTACAGTATAAAAGTGCCATTTACGTTATAATTATAAAAATTCTGTAATATTATAAACATCACATTTTCAGCAGAAAGAGAAAACAAAAGTACATTTTTACAGAGTCCGCAGCCTGGTAAAATGCGCGCTCGTTTTGCGCAACATCTTGACAACATAAAAGCAAGGAGAAAAAAAAAAATCCTGCTTTTTGAGATTGCTTGCTTAATTACGGTTTTCCTTTAAAATCTCTCCAGTCTTTTTGAATCTTCCTTTGGAAGAAAGAATATGAAAGTCCGTATATACTAACTCGAAATCTTTTTATGTCCGTTTGAGGGAAATCCTTTGTCATTCAAGACGAAGTCCAGGCGAATGACACGGGACAAAATACACAAAAAGCCCCTGTTTTTGCTCCACGACCGAAACACCTGCAAAAGATTGTGAGAGAGAGAGAGAGGGAGAGAGGCGTGTTTAGAGAAGGCAAAAGGACAGAGATCCGGACAGACTGGCGCCAGGGAGGAAGCCACAGGACGTTTTTTTCGGACTTTTAACCAAACACTAGCGAAATACCGGGCAATCCCATACAGCTCCAGATGGAGGAGTCTACATGAGCATCTGACAGACATAAACTTCATAGTTCTTTAAAATAGCCTGGCTATAAGCAAACAATGTATTAGAACTATTACTAAACAATCAAAAAATTAAGATGTCACACTCATATTCTTCCAAACCTCTGTAACGGACCACAAAAGGATTCATTTTTCTTTTAATGTTTAAAAAAATCATCTTTAGTTTCAGAGCAAAGTGCTCTATTAAGCATTATATCATGTTTAAATTACTTACACATAAAATATCAGTACATAATGCATCAACTATCAACCAGCCCAGCGTGCAAAAGTTTACTTTGTTGCAGTTTCTAATGTAAAACCATCAATTTCAGAGCAGAGCATCTAACTTACCATTTCAACGAGACAGGGCTATGAGGTCATCTGAGTTGATCTCTCTTTGAGGGTTACTGGGCTGTTAATTAACAGAGGTAAACAATGATTTTCAGTGTAGCTGGCAGCACAAGTTACATTTCAAGTTGGTGTTATACATTATGCTTTTTAAAATTAATGCTGATTGCATTGCATATTGTTCATATGCACTGGACACTGTTCACTGACGATGAAATATCACTGCATACTGTATGCATGAAATGCAAGTATGAAATGTTCTACAAACTTGCTTTACCTGGAAGGAGATGATGCTGATATCAGCTCCGAGTGATCTGACGGTCTTTTTTGGAGGGCTCTGTCCAAGGATCTGCTGTTGCGGGTTCTGGTCCAATGCGATCTGAAGATCCAGAATGTAGTCTATGACATGCTGCAAGATCTCCATCTTACTCACGCTCTTGTTCTGCGGTAAACTCGGTACGAGCTCCTTCAACCTGCTGTAGCAGTCATTCATGTTGTACAGGAGACTGAGCGGGTCATCCGCGGAGCTCTTGCTCCGTGTAATACCGAGGTTATGCTCCGAAAAATACAAGGCGGGTTTCCTTATGGACCTCACCGGACTGACTGCCTTCATAGTGGATCACGATGTTGTGGTTAATTTCAGGGCATACGATTCTTCCCACAGATCTGTGCTGGAAGCTTGTTGTCAATGCGTTTATATAGCAACCGAGCTGGGTTTGTTATAAGGCATAAAGAATTAAGCGGATTGGTCGATGTGACGACGTCATTCTGTGAACCGGGGCATCAACATTGGCCAAATTTGCAGCACGTGAGCACCTCCCACATCCTCTGCATTCTTTCCTCGTGCTGGAGAGTATCTGAGCAACTGCTTGCACGGACAAATAACATCACATCACATGTATAAATAATCAAGGGACTGATTTTGCAAGGGATTTACATTTGTAACGTCTCACAGCATTAAAAACAAGTAGTTGTGAAAACTTTATTAACGCCAGATGTTTATTTTCCTGCAAGTTTATTTCGGTGCCCATCTCTAAATCCCTATTGCGTGCACTTAAAGACTTTATGCAAACTAGAATTTTTTTAACTGTTACAACAAGCCATAGATATTGGCTAACTACTAGTTGGTAAGATTAGTTCTTAAAGGGATAGTTCAGCCAAAAATGAAAATTTTGTCATTAAAGGAGAAGTCCACTTCCANAACAACAATTTACAAATAATTTACTCACCCCCTTGTCATCAAAGATGTTCATGTCTTTCTGTCTTCAGTCGTAAAGAAATTATGGTTTTTGAGGAAAACATTTCAGGATTTTTCTTCATATAATGGACTTCAATTGTGCCCCAGATTTTGAACTTCCAAAATGTAGTTTAAATGCAGCTTCAAAAGGCTCTAAACGATCCCAGCTGAGGAAGAAGGGTCTTATCTAGCGAAACGATCTGTMATTTTTTTCGATACTTTTTAAGCACACAAGCTTGTGTAGCACAGGCTCTGGAATGCGCGTTCTTGAATGATTCGTTCATTTTGAACGGATCTTTAATGTGACTCGGGAAGAACGAGTCGTCTCGGGGAGTAATTCGTTCGGTCGCGTCTTCGGGTTTTTCGAGTCGTTCGTTCATCTTATGGGGCTGTCACGTGATGAACGACTCAATCCCAAAAACTTGTCAGATAAGAGGTGAGGTGAGCTAATCATAGACTAAAGACCCAGGTAAATAATGAACTAATCTTTACAGTTTTGTCTTGTTTGTAGTGTAATCAACGTTTGTGCAAGCAGTAGATGTGTTAGGGAAGTAACATGTAACATTTTACTTATATTTTGCTAAAATGTACGAAATGACTCAGAAAGACATGAATATCTTGGATGACAAGGGGGTGAGTAAATTATTTGTAAATTGTTGTTCTGGAAGTGGACTGCTTTAATTATTCAACCTCATGTCATTCTAAAGAGAATACTTTTGTGTGCGGAGAAAACAAAAGGAATTACTTCATTCGCTGATTTTTTTCTCTTCTGGGACAGTCTGCCGCCATTAACTAAAGTACCACAACATGCATGTGGTAAAACACATGTGTCGCAGTACTCAGCAATGGTGCCTACAGTGACGCAAAAGAGAAGAATTGTTGAATAAAGTTATTATTTGTGTTTTCTTTGCGCACAAAAAGCATTCTCGTAGCTTCATAAAATTACGGTTGAACCACTAATGTCACATGGAGTATTTTGACAATGTACTTACTACCTTTCTGGTCCTTGAAAGTGTCAGTTGTGTTGCTGTCTGCAGGGTCAGTAAGCCCTCGGATTTCATCAAAAATATCTTCATAGGGTTTACACTTATGTCACGATTTTGTCATTTACTCGGATGCATGACCACATTGGCAGTATTAATTAAGAAATTAGCCTAATATTTCACCTACCTGACCAGAAATGATAACAAAAAATATGAATGTTGTGAAGACTTATGCCCTGGAAATCCTGGTTCAGTTTGGCCAACCACAAACGCCTTTTGTTCCTCAGACAGTTTTTTTGCACTCTTCTCCTTGATTTGTTATAACTTTTGGCAGTCTATAGTACTCCAAATGTTTTTCCTGGTCTGACCGATTAATACAGCCCAAAACATGACAATAACTGACAATTTTCAGCAGCAACAATCAGCAAAATATGCGAGTTTCATTCAGTTCAGTGGCATTGTTTACGTTCAGTGCCGCCAATTTGGCCGAAACACTATTATTGCCTAGCTACTAATGCGACTTAAGGCATGTATTAATATAATATAAACATCAACATTATATGTTCTGTAAAGCTGATGTGAAACAATTGATGTATATTGAGAAATGCGTTATATTACTTGATTTGACTTCCTTTTTTTAAAAGTATATACTAAATATTAAAAATACACATTGTGAAAAGTAGAGAAACTGATCGGTGAACTGGTCAGATGGTGTGAGGTGAACTGAGGACTAGAGTGACGAATCGAAGAGTTTACAAATAAAACCTGGCTGTATGACAGCTGTATCAACACATACATACAAATCATAGTGGTTTGAATAAATAGGGTTTATTAATAGCCTACGTGCAAAAGCATTTTCAGCCGAGAGATTTAAATGTTTCTTGGCTGCAGCAAACTGCGACACAAGAAATGATCTTATTAATAAATTGCATTAATTAGCCAAATTGGAACGTTTTTATGCTACGATGGAATGTCAGTGACTACGTGATGACGTAAGAAACTGCTCAATTGTTTAACTGAACCGATTCTTTGAAACGAACTGTTGGATAAACATGATTCGAAGTTCTCATCGTCAGTAAACGCGCTCCCCTTGAGCTTGCGACTCTCTGGCGCCAGGTGCGTGACGTCATATTCAAGACCAACTACGGGAGTTTGTGCTTTCGGCGCCGCGCGGCCGGTTACCTTCTTTGACTTTCAGCGCTGTGTGAATGCGCGTACTCTCATTCTCACTCTCGCACTGCTCCTGCCTGTGCGCACCTGCAGCAGATTTCAGCTCGTCTTTTTTCCCTCATCTTTGCCTCAGTCTCTTTTTAAGCCCCCGACATTTGTCATCAGTCAAATATACTTTGTTTACTTGGCTTGGCATTACGCGCTCACTTTTTCATCCATAGTAATTGACAGCAGTACGCTATTTGCAGGTCCAGCAGGTCAAGTGCAGTGCTTAGGGACGCAATTCTGATAAAGCAGTATCAGCGGTTGTCTAGTCCGGGTCACCCCTCCCTGAGACTGAACCTGTAAGCAGTGTCCATTAGGCTTCCAATATCTCATAAAAAACGATTCTAATAAAACGAAAGTGACATGCTACATTTTTAAACCTTAATCTTGTGACAGAATGTTTCCTATTTACGTCACAGTGACCTAACTGGCAAAAGTTTAAAAATGTAAAATATTCCTGTTGTGGTAAAATGGGAAATGTTTACTGGTTTTATTATGCAAAGGAAGAGTCTGTGAGCCATCATGATGTACTAGTATCTTAAAATTACACAGCGTTGAATGTTTTTTGACCTTTTCCTCCTGAGACTATCAGTGGTGCAAACACAAAGGAATGTGTCTAACTTTACATGACTGAATGGCATCCCTTGGAGCATCACACAGAACTAAGAGCTAGCCTTTCTGGCTCTCCCTGTGCCCATTACTGAAGTACACAAGCCAAAAAGAATAGAGTTTCAGGATAATGTTCTTTTCTCAGCTGTTTTGGGGAAATATGAGCAGACGAACATGTTTTCTCAATCCAGAGTGCTCCTGAAGTCGTGCCAGTTTTCAGTCAGTGTGTATTCTGAGAAACAGTCATTTCCCATATCAACTTATGGCCCCACATTTTGGCTCTGTACCCTCTGTTTGTGTGTGTGTGTGTGTTTGTAGGATGAGGTTGAGTGTCAATAAGTTATCGCTGTACAAATTGCAACAGTATTGAACACAGTTTTAATAGTGTAAAATAATCTACTGACAATATTTAGAAGCCCAGTTCAGTATTTGGGAAGACAGGCCTTATTATGTAATTGAAAACAATACAATTAAAATGTAATTTCTTCTTAGACTAATGTACTCAGCAGGTTACTATATGGGCCATTCTACGGAATTGGTCCAAACTGCTGTCCCACAACCAGAAAAAACCCACATTTAAACAGCATTTAAAGATGTTTCAAAGATCCTTCTATTATGTATTGAAACTAACAATATTATTTAAAATATTAGTAAGCCTAATATATATATAAAATCATGTTTTATTGGGTATTTTCAGTTGAGGGGTGGCTGTCCCGAACCCTAACCCCTAAATTTCAACTCATGAAAATGATTTTTTTCATTGTTGTTCATTATCTTTTTGATTCTTTTAAAAAGTGAAGTTCAAATGATATATTACTGTGTTTCAGTAGTGACAAATTTGGGGAAAGGACAAATATTCCAAAACTTTCTGAAAATACAATATGAGAATTAACTGCACAGTTACCAGAAATGTGTACCTTGAATATTATATTTTATATTATATTTATTATGTACCGATATGCTGCACCACATGCACCAGTACCACTGTTTTTTCCTTTGATTATATGGCAACCACAGATTAACACACCTTTAACAGGATGTTTTGTGTGTATTGTTCCTGTACCCATATCAACATGTATTTGTTACCTGATAAAGTGTTTCAGCAAAGATTTCCAGAAGCGGCAGATGCATGTTTCCACATCTATCACGTCAGATCCAGCCAGTGGTGATGGCCTCGGGTGCAGTCGTTTACATGCTCTTTTAGTTTGAGTCTGAGAGATGCCTCAGGCATGACTTCACAGGACAGGTGCTGTTTGCCCTGCTGCCCCAGAACTGTGCTGAAACATCAAAGGTGGGAATCAGAAGGATCACTGAAGTAAAGGTTTAGATACTACATCTGAATTGACCTCAGACCTGTGTCAGGTAGCCATGTGCTTAAAACACATATATGTCAAGTGAAGAAAGACAGGGAAGGGTTTGCTCAAAAAGACTGATGTGGAAATATACTTTCACACTTTAGGGGAGAGGTCACACCTGACTGTTAGTAAAGAATGCAAGAGGAAGCTAATGTAGTTGTGGCTTTCATCACACATGATGGATGGAGCTGTGGCTACCGTCTTTCTCTATACCAAGATCTACTGTTGACCTCCAAATGACAGCAAATAAATATGTTCATATATACCAGCGCTCAACTACACTGAACAAGGGGGACAATATTTTTAAATATAAATTTAGTATGCAAACACTATGCAGCGATAACTTATAATTATATCAGAGACAGATAATTTTGTTGCCACAAAAAGTGGTTTTAAACAAATGAACAATCCATCAAAAAGTATCAAACTTCAAACAGGCAAATCTATACAAAACAAAACAAAAAAAACCTAACGTACATAAACTTTCACAGGGACTCGAATCGCTGGATCGCTTTGTAATCTGCTCGTCTGAACGAACTAGTTCTCTGTAACGAATGAATCCAACGCTGTACGTGAGAGAGCCGTCTAGATGAACCGATTCACTAGAATGATTTGAATGTTCCAACACTACATGAGGATAGGATCCGTTTCGGACAAGCTGACTTACTAATTAATTGACTTACTACTGAATTTACTAATGAGAGAGGACTGTTGAGGACAAACCGGTTTACTTGAATGAATTGGTCTCTCCAATGCTACGTGTGTGAGAGAGGATCCGTTTGGAATGAACTGACTCACTAGAATGAATTTTAACGCTGCTTATGAGAGAGCGGGAAAAAGAACAGCTTTGAAACCGACTCGCTAGAATGAATTGGATGTTCCAACGCTACACGATGATAGAATCCGTTTCGGACAACCTGACTTACTAATAAATCGGCTTAGCTACAAATTTTTTTTTTTTTTTACTAATGAGAGAAGACTGTTAAGAACGAATCGGTTCACTACAATTAATTGGACTGTCCAGCGTAACGTATGTGAGAGAACGAACTGACTCACTACAATGAAATTGACTTTTTAACACTATAGTGTTTTCACGACGTGTCATCAATCGGCCATGCGGCACTGAATGTAAACATTGCCATTGAACCGAACAAAACTCGCTTATTTTGCTAATTATTACTGCTGAAAATGGTCAATTATTCTCATGTTTTGGGCTGTACTAATCGGTCGGACTGGGAAAAACATTACTACTACAGTAGACTGCCAAAAGTTATAATAAATCAAGAAGAAGAGTGCAAAAAACTGTCTGAGGATCAAAAGCCAAGTATTCAGTAGTACATTAACCATGCAATCCATGCTGTTGTTTACATCCGAGTATCTCCAATATGGCTGTGCATCTGGGTAACTGACCAAACCGTGATGCAAGTAGAAACGCTCTATATATGAGATGGAGAAAGAGACACTGTTTAGGACAAACTTACTCACTGGAATAAATTGGACTTAAAAATGATTAGTATAGGATGAGGCGACGAGCCGAATCACTAGAATAAATGAATGTTGTTACAACAACGTATGAGAAAGAGAAGATCAGTTTATGACGAACTGATTAATTAGACTCAACTGGACTATTCAGCGCAACACATGAGAGAAAGAGAAACCATTTAGGTGAATGCATTTGATTATTCACTCAGACTTAAAAAAACAGCGATGTAGCAACCCGACTCGTTGGAAAAGTAGGTCGTTAATGGAAAAACGCCATTATTTTGCAAGCAGCTTACTGTCATGCTACAAGTTCCAGCACTGATGCGCACAAAAAAACTCTGCAGGTGTTTCAAATGTGTGCCAGTTGCACCTAAGGCTCTTTGGGCTTCCCCACCCATGTCATCAACGACAAACCAACTGGAGCAACTTCTGACTACACAAATACTTCAAAATTATGACAAAACCACACTGCTACATAACTGTTAACCTTCCAATGTCTTCATAGCTATACCTTTTCTGTCTTTGAACATAACCCTTCACACACTACGTGTCTTTTTCTAGGTGCGCTTGCCTCGGTCATGAAGTTTTCCTCCCCTGGTGTTCAGCTGAGTGTGGTAGGTTGAGTGTCCAGGTGGGGAGCCCATATGTGGGTGTCATGGGGAGTGTGCCTAGTTGGGGGGCTACTGCTGGTTGTTGAGGATGGGGAGGGCGTTGCCCACAGGGAGAACACCTGCTTACCCTGCCCTGCTATCGCCCCCTCCCCCCACCTGCCCCAGCTGCATGCTGCGGGCATCTGCCCACCTCTGGGTAATGGAGCTGTCACTCTTGCTGGCTGCTCACCACAAAGGCTTGACCTAATTTATCTGTCCTGTCTTCAGCTCACCAGTACGTCCACTGTGAGTCTATGTCTTTCATCAGTCTTAAGTTCTGCATGCTGTAGGATCGCCTACTTTGTCCTTCGCCGAGGTGAGGTGAAGTTTCAACAGTATTACTGATCATTGTAATCAAAGAATTGGCGTTAAATCCATACTGTAGTAGGGCTGGACAAAAAAAGTTCTCCTTTTCAATTTATTAGATAGAATTTGAATTGACCACACCCACAGAAAGTTGAATGAGAATTTGAATTACAGGAAGCTGGAATTGACTGAATTCAAATAGAACAGTGCATGTGGTCTTTTTCAACAGCCTTGGTTCTGGAATTTTTTTCCAAAAAAATATTTTTTAAGAAGACTTAAAGATTTATAAGCTACGAACCGAACCACTCAGATACTAGGTGAATCACAACATTAAAATCTTTGATTTTAAGCAAAACAGTTTTGAAAATGAACCTACATCCTCATATTCAAATTTGAATTGTAATTCTTAATTCTCACTTTTTAAACACATTAGTGTGTAGTTGAGCTTCACTCACCCAAGCCTCTCTTTCTCTCTCTCTCATACACACACATGCATTCACACACCTTTGTTCTCCTCTAGCATTTACAGTAGAGGTCATCTAACAGATGGGCACCAACCTTGAATTGTAACTCTTGTGGTTTTGAAGTCTGTGCATGATGCTTACGCATTCTCTCATGTCACTGTCATACTGCTCCAGAAAAAGCTTCATTCACACACCAGCACTACTCACAATATGCTTCATCCCAACTTTAAGATTTCACATCTTAAGATGTCGTGTATTTACAAGGAGGAATGGAATGCAGCAGTGTTACTCACTCGGCATCAACAGGACCAGGGCTTTTCAACTGGGTGTGAATGAAATGCAATAAAATCGGTAGGAGTGGCTGTATGGGCCGCTGAAAGTTTATAAGCAGAGATGATTGCGGAGAGATGAAATTAACGTCAAGCTCTCCCAGATATGTGGCATCTCTCTGACATCCAGTCATCATTTAGGCAGCTGGAAACAATAAAAACTAATATCGCACACAGTCCAGCCACCAACTTGGCCCGCTGAATGCGTCTCTGAGAAAGCAATAAACTGTTGTAAGGTTGCCAGTTTGTAGCTCACTGTTCATCTGATGGAAAACAAAACTAAGCTTTCTGTAGGTGTTATAATGCATTGAAACAAACTTAAATTGTATTATATACAACTATTGCATTATTTTAAATGTATTATATACATATATGGGCCATTCTAAAGAATTGGTTCAAACTGCTGTCCTGCAACCAAAAAACACATTTCATCATTTAATAGGTACTTGCAATTGGGAGGTGGCTGTCCCGAACTTATGAAAATTATATTGAAATAATTTTTGCATTTTATTCCATTGTTGTTTTTAAAAATATATTTTTGATTAAAAAAAAAAGTGGTTTATGTAAACATGTTTATGTAAAAAAAAATGTGTCCCGGATTTTCATGTCACTACTGAAAGAAGTGCATGTTTTAGTCCTTTGGCTGATACTGATTTAAATTACACACCTACATTTGTGATCAGGAAATATTTATGTGTCCTCTCTCTCTCATAGCTACATGGTGAGTAGATAGGCCCCATCATTTTGAGGTAGATGTGTTTAAAATCTGTGTATTACTTTAAAGAATGTCACTACCGAACACCATTTTTCTAGAATTAAACACTTTTTTGGGAGTTATTCCATAACATTTAGTTTTTATATGTGTACAGCTGTTCAGAACTGTGCTAGCTAACCATGTGCTGATTAGCATCTTTGAGCTAGCTTCAAAAGTATCTAAAATTGTCATTACCGAAACAGTCACGACCGAAACATTTGGTGAAGTTTCGGTAATGACATCTTTGCTTTTTGGGTGTTGTCACATAAAATTGTCACTACCGAAACATTTGGTGAAGTTTCGGTAGTGACATATTTTCTTTTTAGGTGTTATCCCATAAAATTGTCACTACCTTAACAGTCACTACCGAAACATTTGGTGAAGTTTCAGTAGTGACATTTTGGGTGTTATCCCATAAAATTGTCAGTACCGAAACAGTTATGACTGAAACATTTGGTGAAGTTTTGGTAGTGAAATCTTGATATTTTGGGTGTTATCCCATAAAATTGTCACTACCAAAACATTTGGTGAAGTTTCGGTAGTGACATCTTTGCAGTTTTGGGTGTTATCCCATAACATTACTGTGACTACTGAAAACGTGCCGTCACAAAAAAAAAAACATGCTATGTTTTGTCAAAAATAAAGTGTACTGAATTATGTTATGATAGTGTTTGGTTCAGTGTATAAAATCCTTAAGTTTGAAATCAGTATGAGCAACTTTATGCCTTTTACAAAGAAAAATCTGATTCAAAATACAACAAATCTTGTAAATCACATTTGAAATATTGTTAAAATTGCAACTGTCATTGATTTACATCTAAAAACTTTTTAATAAATAGAAAAAATATATATTTACAATGAAGATGTAAGCAAAATCTAAATAGATCAATATAACCCTTCTTATTAAATTAAATATTAATGTGTTTCGGTAGTGACAAAATTGAGGACAGGACAAATATTCCAAAACTTTCTGAAAATACAATATGAGAATTAACTGTGCAATTACTAGAAATGTGTCCCTTGGATATTATACAATTTGCATACATACAAAATATGTGGGAAAAGACTTTTTTCATGACATTTCCAACTCTGACTTTGAATCAGTTCTGTAGAACGGCCTATATATGTTTGGCAGTTTGCAGTATTACATCAGTCTTTCAATGCATCGTAGTCTTGCATTCAATGGCCTCATCCCTAAGCAGTTACTTTTGTTTTTAGCATTATTTCAAAGCTTCATACAGCCATTATATTTTCGATTATTTTCCACCATTTTTGGTTGGTGTAGTGCCATTTTAGAGATTTACACTGACAAGAGGTCATATTCTGCACCTGTGATTCACCATTGTCATAATTAGTTAATGGTCTTGCGATGACGGTGAAAGCAGAAGCTTCTCGCTTCCTGAGTAAGTGCCATTAGAAGCCATCTGTGAGGTTCCTCTGTCCTTATGCCATAGAGCGTCTGTCATAGCTCTCCAAAAATCATAGCACTGTTTGAAATCCACTTCTACTGCATTATCACTGCCAGATGATATCAAACGCAATGTGCTATGCTTACACAGAATAAAATTTAAGTGCCACATATAAGCTACGAAATGCCATTTTATTGCCTATGGCTGAAAAGGCGGATAAGCCATTATTATTTATAAACAAGTATATGGTGCAGGAGGACTTTAATATCATTGTGTTTTAATTTAAATTCTTCAATCTAGACAATTATTAGTATATTTGATGTTTACAATCACATACGTTATATGGATAAAACCCCCTAAACTTACAGATCTAAAGTGAACTTAAAAAAATAATGAATCTTTATTTACATGAATAATTTTAGCTCAAGCTGCAGGTTCTGCTCTCTGGCATCTCAGTTTCATGCAACAAGGTCACCTCAGAAATCCTGTGTGAACCCTTCTCTTGGCAGACCATCTCATAACAGCTTGCATTGAATCAGAAAATAAAGAATTAAAGGCCTAACAAATGAAACATTTTATTTGTAAGCTATATCTAGGGTAGAAACTGGCCGTTGCTTTAAAAATTGTGGATTTTAGGAGCGAGGATTGTGGGCGAGACCTTGCACAGACACTGGAGACCGTGAATCATGAGACAATAGCTCAGATTTTACTGCAACCCTCACTATTATGTCAGTACAGAGCAGTAATCATCTCATTTTGAGGCATCCTGGATCTCTTGGACATCTAGGGCTTTGGTGAAAATTGCTTCTAATTAACTATGTTTAGGATGAGGCGATTATAAATGCAGCTTAGCATCAACATTATAGATTTAAACAGAGTCCAGTTGACTCTAAAGATGGACAGAGTGCTTATCTCAAATTTGTTTTTATTTCCAGGATGATTTGGTCTCCACCCTGGAATGGTGCGTTCATTTCCCTGGGCAAGGACATCCGCAAATGTGTGTGCAGAAGGCATTGAGACAGATAATCTAATCTGCCACTGAGCGCAAGGAGGGAGGTCCCTATCACAGACAGGGTGTTTGTTAAAGTTCTCCCGTCCTCTAGTTTTACAGCGTTCGAACCCGTATGTTGTAAACGACCGACATTATCATTTATTAACATACGACAATCGTACCTTCTCACTTCTCTGTTTGCTCAGAGGTCTTAAAAACAGACTCTGTTCTCTCTTTTCCTCCCTCAGACGTTGTAATCTCCTGTCCGCTGTCTGCTTATCGTCCACAGACTGTCTCTCACATTCCTGAGAGTTAGCACAGGCACGGTGGATGTCAAAGAACTGCACGTTTCAGCATGCGTGTGGCTCTTATCTGCGGCTGGAGGGAAACGAACAAAGTGAGGAAATGGCTGGTTAGGATTAGTCTTCCTGCAGTGCTGAGGAGTTGGGGGTACTTTAAACTGTACTTCTTCCAATTGTCAGAGTTACGATTTTGGTACTGCATCTTGGGACATCTATGGCCCTGTTTAAACCTGATATGAACAGCCGTTTCAAAATTTGATGGTGTTAAGTTTTAATTGGTGCAAGACGGGGTTCCTCCAGATCTAATTCATGAGAGAGCACTTCACCTCGTTTGCAGATAGCAAATTTAAGTTTTCCCTTAAAGGATAAGTCCACTTGGTGGACCCCCTTGTCATCCAAGATGTTCATGTCTTCCTTTCTTCAGTCGTAAAGAAATTATGTTTTTTGAGGAAAACATTTCAGCTTTTTTCTCCATATAATAAATTGCTATGGTGCCCCGATTTTGAACTTCCAAAATGCAGTTTAAATGCGGCCTCAAACGATCCCAAATGCGGTTGTAAATGATCCCAGCTGAGGAAGAAGGGTTTTATCTAGTGAAATGATCAGTTATTTTCATTTAAAAAAATACAATTTACATACTTTTTAATCTCAAACGCTCGTCTTGCCTTGCTCTGACTTGCTCTGTGTATTCTGGCTCAAGACAGTTAGAGTATGTTGAAAAACTCCCAATAGTATTTTCTCCTCAACTTCAAAAATCATTTCAAAATTATTGAACTGCAGGAGTACTGACACAGTCTTTGCAAAGTGAACATGCAAAGAAGATCAAACACCATTAACAAAAAAGGTAAAACAGCGATATAGGACGATTTTGAAGTTGGGGGAGAACATGAGATGTGAGTTTTTCGACATACCCTAACTGTCATGAACCGAAAATAATCAGTCCAGGCAGAGTAGGACAAGATGAGCTTTTGAGATCAAAAAGTATATAAATTGTAATATTTTTATGAAAATAACAGATCGTTATGCTAGATAAGACCCTTCTTTCTCGGCTGGTATCGTTTGCAACCGCATTTGGGGGCGTTTGAAGCTGCATTTAAACTGCATTTTGGAAGTTCAAACTCAGGGCACCATATCAGTCCATTATTGGAGAAAAATCCTGAAATGTTTTCATCAAAAAACATAATTTCTTTACGACTGAAGAAAGAAAGACATGAACATCTTGGATGACAAGAGGGTGAGTACATTATATGTAAATCTTTGTTTTGGAAGTGGACTTCTCCTTTAATAAAGTCCTATTTAAGAAATGGACTTCTTTTAATGGCCTTTAATGAGCTGTAATGATTTGCAGATCCAATAAATTCAGTAAGTGATGGATATTTTTCACTGGCTTTAGGCCCAGCCACAAAACCAATTTTTTATTCCCTAACAAGACATTTTTCATGTTAAGGGTCTTACATTTTGTTTCTTCTGTCATTTCCAAGTGTAGTTCCTTTTTTTTGTACTCTGAAAGAGAACAGTCAACAGTTTCACAGTTGTAATAGACATGGTTATATTTTTTAAAGCTAGAAAATGATTTAATGTGTAATTTCTGCACCACTGTCATCACCAAATGAATTTGCACAAATGTGACCCTGGACCACAAATCCGGGCATGAGTATATTTGTAGAAATATCCAACAATACATTGTATGGGTCAAAATTATCAAGTTTTCTTTATGCCAGAAATCATTAGGATATTAAGTAAAGATCATGTTCAGTGAAGATATTTTGCTAATTTCCTACTGTAAATATATCAAAACTTATTTTTTGATTAGTAATATGCATTGCCAAAAATCTTAATTTGGACAAGTCAATTTTCTCAATATTTAGATTTTTTTGCACCCTCAGATTCCAGATTTTTAAATTGTTGTATCTCGGCCAAATATTGTCCTATCCTAACAAACCATACATCAATGTTATTATAAATCCCAATTAAAAAAAAAATGACCCTCAGGACTGGTTTTGTGGTCCAAGGTCACAAATAATAATTCAATTAGGTGTCCCTGCCATCAGTGTTGTTTTTGATAAGTAGAACTAAACTATTAAAAACAGTCATGTTAATTTGGATAAAGCTGACATACACTGTAAAAAAAAAAAAAAAAAAAAAAAAAACCTAAGAAAAAAAATTGTTTCAACTTAAAAAGTAAGTGTTCGTGCTGCCNAACAGTCATGTTAATTTGGATAAAGCTGACATACACTGTAAAAAAAAAAAAAAAAAAAAAAAAAAACCTAAGAAAAAAAATTGTTTCAACTTAAAAAGTAAGTGTTCGTGCTGCCTTAAAATTTTAAGTTAACTCAAATATCCATGTTTTTGTGTAGTACAACTTAACATTTCATGTTGACTAAACTTAAAATTTTAAGGCAGCACAAACACTTACTTTAAGTTAATTGTTGCATTACAGTGTAGAATAAAATATAAATATTAAATGAAAACCTTAACCTTAAAAACCTAAATAAAAATGAAAAATGTTGCATTGGGAACTCTGAAATAAAATATGTTTAAAAATGACAAAATCACACAGAATTACCAAAGCATAAACTGAAATTAAAATGAAAACTGAAGCTGGTTTGGATGCAACCAACAAAACAATCAATCAAACAAACAGATGATGTTTTGAGAGCACTGATCCACAGTGTTTACACATCTATGAATATCTTTCTATATTTGTTTATACTTATTCATTAAATTGAATTTTCTGGTGTATCATTTTTAAACAATTGTAAAACAGATGCTTATCTATCACACATTGCAGTATCAATGAATTGTGCTGGTAAGCACTTTGTGTCTTCACTTTTCTAATCGGATACCTGGCACATCAAGTGCTGCCATCAGCAGATTCATCCCGAGCAGAAGAGGTGCTCCAGCTCTGTATTTCATCGCAGAGTAATGGACTTCCTCCAGCACAAGTGCAGTCAGGTCACCTAACGGTCCCTGATCCATTAGAGTGAAAACTGCCTCAGAGAAACTTCACTTTCTACACGTTCCAATTTACAAAAGCAGGACATACATGGGTTTCCATTGGCATCCATGTCAAGTACAACTAACAATGTTCCAAGAAAGATATAGATAAGGGTTCATTTACCACTGGGTTATTGGATTTTAATGCCAGAACAATGAATCATTCCTAGTGGAAGCAAAAACTGGTTAAATTCTGTAGTTCCTCATTTCTCTTACAAGATGCACATAACCGAATAACCACAATTATTGTTAGCAAGTGTGTTTCCTTTAACTGCTTTCCCAGTTATTTCTATAGATCAGTGCAATACAAAATGTTATTAGTAAAATCAATTTACTAGTGTATTATGTCTGAAGTTTTGGCAAAATGTCAGCACACTTGTCTGATTACCTTAAATTACGGAATGCAAGCCTACAGAAAATGTGCCAAAACAAATTGACAGCAACAGCAACAACACAACCAGGGAACACTGAAAAAATTTAGACTGCCAGTGTGTTGTGCTTTGGGAGCGCTCGGTAGAAAGTGTTTCGCTGTCCCTCAGGGATTCTGGTTATCATCCATCTCAGAAAGTTTACAGCTCGCTGTGGTGTACCACAGGAATCAGCCACTCATTTCCATCAGTGTCAAAGTGAGGCCCGACAAGTCTGAAAAGACGTATCTTTAGAGCGTTCTGAGTTTTCACTCTGCATGTGTGAATTGATTCTGATACGTTTGGCTTAAATGGATAGTTCACATGAAAATGAAAATTCTGTTATGATTTACTCACCCTTATGTAGTTCCAAACTTATGACTGAGTTTCTTCCTTGAAACACATAAGTAACATTTTACTGGTTGCTCTTTTCCATGTAGTTATATTAAACAGAGACTGAGGCTTTCACGTTTCATAAAGGATACAAACGCACCAAAAAGAAACATAAATGTAGTCCACATGTTCAACAATTATGTTATATTGCAATTTAAAGGCACAATATGTGATTAAAATATCCAAAAACCCCTAGAACAGTGCTATATAGTTTGTTGACTTGTGTACTAGTGTAACAGGCCGTGTCACTGCATCATCTCCCAATGACGCCATACACACTCGATTTCCAGTTTTGTTTTGTAGCAACACAAAAGACGCTTTAATAGTTTTATTAGAGAGGCGACAAACGCACAGAGTAGCATTCTAACATCATAACAGAACTCAACACATTCTACCATGATAAAACAGTGCTGCTTTACCGCACATAAGCATGACCAGAAAGAGCGGAAGTGGTTGACTGTGGCATAACAGAAGCTCCACTGTTTTCAAACGTGTGTTGTGCTTGTCTCTCATTACACTGCAAAAAATGCTTTTCTTACTTTAAAGAATGCCTTTCTTGGTCTTTCCAGCCAAAATATCTAAAAATTCTAAAATCAAGAATAATTTTCTAGACAAGAGAAAATTAGTGTCTTGTTTTCAGAAAAAACAAGTCAAAATTAAGTGAGTTTTTGCTTGAAACAAGCAAAATAATCTGCCAGTGGGGGTAAGCAAAATAATCTTGTTTTCTGCTTAAAATAAGATATTTTTAGATATTTTGGCTGGAAACGAGACAAAAAATCTAAGTAAGAAAAGCATTTTTTGCAGTGTAGGGATCGCTTCAGCGGCCTCGTTTCACTTCCATGGCTTTTAGCCTCACCCTACTTCATACTACAGTTATGTTACTAAAACCTTCATACATGAGCTCATCCATGAACATGATTTCTGCGTGAGCACCGTCGGATTGCATCGGCTGTGGGGATGAAGACAACAACTCCCATGATTCCACACTCAATCATGGCGTCATCAAACTACGCCTTTGTTTCTTTGTTTGTTTTGAATATGTGCTGTGCCATTAAACCACTATTTACACTCGTTTGGTGCAATCATGAGTTCATGGGAGAGGTAAAGATGTCACTGAATAGTTTTTTGAGCTAGATATTTTAAATGTAGTTGTGATCCACTTTACAAAATGAATGATTTAGAATCATTTGTTCAGTTATTCTGGAACATTCTATTTACTTCAGAAAAACTGGAATATAGGCCTAGTGTACAAGTTGTATGTACTACTTTTTGATACTTTTATTGTGTTTTTGTTGTTTTTAAAGCTTGAAGATGCATTCATTGCAATTCTTAGAAGTTTTAGTAGACCAATTCAGTGTTTGCAAATAGTGATGATGTTTTTTTGTGAGTGGAGCTTATCTGATGGCAGAAAATGACAGTTTTCAAGTAGCAGTCGATGGAAGCCATGGAATAAAAGAATAAATTTGAGTTTATATTTCAAAATTCAGAAAAGTCAGAATTATGTGATAAAATAGGTAAATGTGTAAATATGTAAGATGTTATAGGTTTAAATAGTATTTCATGCTGTAACTGTAATACAATATGTCCCCTATGTGAATATTATGTAGATAAATTGTTTAAATCAAACTTATGCTTTAAAAGTAGAGTAATCATAGCAGGTTTATAGCTTCATTTTTGATGACAGTATTCTATAAAAATTATTTGCATTCTGATTCTGACATCTAAAGGCACAATACATTTTTTCTCTTCCATTGATTTTACCTGTTTCCCTCCACTTGTTACCAGTGTTTTTCTGCCATCACAATGCATGCGCAGCTGCTGGTGACGTAACTGTAACGTCTGCTACAAATTGGTCTATAGCGGGTTTGCACTTACATCAAGATTTGGTCAGTGACCTGGATAGCGGCCATATTGGAGATACTTATTATAGTAATTTATGCTGTCTAAACCACGGAAAAAACATGTGGAAGCATCATAAATCATATAGAGAAGGACTTAGTAAGGGGGAAAGGATGCAATATTTTGACAAACTAAAATTAATAGGTGGTAAAGATACGTACGAGCAGTATTAATTAAGATATTAGCCTAACACTGACCGGAGACGATAAGAACAAACACGAATGAAGATTTTTTTCCTGGAAATCTTGGTTCAGTTTGGCCAACCACAAACGCATTTTGTTCCTCAGACAGTTTTTGCACTTTTCTCCTTGATTTGTTTTAACTTTTGGCAGTCTACAGTACTCCAAATGTTTTTCCCAGTTCAGCCATTAACTACAGCCCAAAACATGACAACAGTAATCAGCAAAATATGCATGTTCCGTTCGGTTCAGTGGCATTGTTTACATTCAGTCCCGCCAATATGGCCGACTGATGACGTGTCGTGAAAACACTCTATATAGTTGATAATTTTATGGTGCTCTTTTGTAGTTTTTGAAGATTGAATATTCATTAATTGCATGGGAAACATCAACCAATATAATTCTATATAAGTTTTTTGCTCTTACTTTCCATTATAAGTAAAAGAGAAAATGTTTATTTTGGGCAACTATCTCTTTGAGAACTTTATTTAATAAGCCAATCTTCTTTCATGTAATGAAATTAATGCTTGTCATGTCATTTGCAAGACAAACAGTTATTCTCTAACCTGTTATTGAGCAGAAGGTGTGGTGACTGTTGAATGTGCAAAATAAGAATAACTCCTTTGTAGCACTTGACAGTAATGCACTGTACCACGGACAACACTCCCATCTCAGCATTTGAATATTTCACAGCATGTTGTGTTTCTGTGTATGCATATGCGTACACGGATGCCCAGAGCTGTGCAGCTGCACGATGACCCCCGATAGTATTTTGCATGTGTGCGTGCAATCTGCCGATGGAGTGAGGCTGGCAAGCTGGCTGAAAGGGCAGATAGAGGATAACATGCAAACCGCCCAGGATTATTAGTGAGCTTCCATTGTTGAGCAACACGTTTACTAGGTAAATGTTTGAACTTCTTTGCCTATAGCTGCATGGTGCGATACCTTTCTCATACTCAGGTGGTGTCTGATAAATGAGGAAATTGAAACGCTCTGCAAACGTTCTAGTCATGTATATAACACATCAGACGAGTTGATAGTGTGAAGAGTGACATCACTACATTAAATGAATAGATAACTTTACTCACCCTCAGTCGCTCTGGTATGATTTTCTTCTGTAAAACAAAGAAGATAATTTAATCAATATCAAGGTGGGTGAACTGACTAAAATGACAGTATATTGTGATTGATTTTAAAGGTTAAAGGAGAAGTCCACTTCCATTTACAGATAATGTACTCACCCTCTTGTCATCCAAGTTCTTCATGTCTTTCTTTATTCAGTCGCAAAGAAATTATGTTTTTTGAGGAAAACATTTCAGCATTTTTCTCCATATAATGCACTGATATGGTGCCCCGATTTTGAACTTCCAAAATGCAGTCTAAATGCGGCTTCAAACGATCCCAAATGTTGTTGTAATAAAGATAATACAATTTATATACTTTTTAATGCCAAATGCTCGTCTTGTCTTACTCTGCCTGGACTTTTTTTTCCCGACAGTTAGTTCAACTTCAAATCGCTGTTTTACCTTTTTTGTTAAGGGTGTTTGATCTTTGCATGTTCACTTTGCAAACATTTTGAAATGCTTTTTGAAGTTGAGGGAGAAAATATGATTGGAGTTTTTCGACATACCCTAACTGTCTTGAACCAGAATACACAGAGTTCAGGGCGAGAAAGGCAAGATGAGTGTTTGAGATTAAAAAGTATTTAAATTGTATTTTTTAAATGAAAATAACCGATCGTTACGCTAGATAAGACCCTTCTTCCTCGGCTGGGATCATTTACAACCGCATTTGGGATCGTTTGAAGCCGCATTTAAACTGCATTTTGGAAGTTCAAACTCGGGGCACCATATCAGTCCATTATACAGAGAAAAATCCTGAAATGGTTTCCTCAAAAAACTATTTCTTTACAACTGAGGAAAGAAAGACATGAACATCTTGGATGACAAGGGGGTGAGTACATTATCTGTAATTTTTTGTTTTGGAAGTGGACTTCTGCTTTAAGAGTTTCAGCACAAAAAAAATGTTTAAATGGTTTTGGTGAAAAGCTAAAGTTAGTCATTAAAAATGAAATAATTTTCAATTGCATTCCACAGAAGAATCATGTTTGGTCATACTAAGCTGACTTTCTAAAGTATAATTCTGAAATGACACATATTTAATGTAAATTCAATTGCTACCTGAATTTTACGGCATTTAATTTTGTAGGCCAAGTTGTATTTACTTGTAAGCAGCGATTATTGGCAATTAGTTGTGCAACATTTGTTTTACAACATGGTGTTATAGGCCCGTTTCTAAATCTCATGAGGAATGATCATTTTTGAATAAGATTTTGGCCCATTTAAACTTAATTTGAGTTCTCTTTTAAACTTTTCTTAGAAGAAACTTTAAGGAGAAAACAAAATGCATAAATGTCCCTCCCTGCCTGCACCTCTTAAATGTGCTTCCATTAGTGTAAGTACTGCATAAATATGTCCTCCACTCTCATAAAAGTGCTTGGCTAGGTGCCTGCTCTTCACAGGCTGTGGGTTTGCCTTACGTTGTGACAGTGTTATATTTTGTTATTCTGAGCCAAGCACACTTTTTCCTTGAGAGATGACATGAGGAAATCCATTCTTTGCCAAACTGCCCCATCGCTTTTACAGAGGACTGATTGTCTCTTAGTGAAGGGCGGGACCGAATTCTCTCAAGAAAATGAGTAAACGGCCCGGGTACAGAAAAGGAAATCATTAACCCAAGGGAAATACATCCCAACACCTCCATTAGGAAATTTGCTGATAACTTACTCAAGTCAACAAAGTGGAAGAGAGAAAGATTTTGGCTGTTGCTGAGGAACTCAAAGCAGATGCACTTGAATATTTCTCAGAAAATGGTGACAGAATAGGATCGGCTAATGAGCAGAAATGCAAATGACTAGAAATAAATCTGTTCTCCTGGATTCGGAGTTCATTCTTTGATAGTTTGAAATCATTTTGGGAATCATTTAAAAGTCATAAGAGAGTGTGGGTGTTTTTCAAGTTTCCAAATGCTCACTATGTTAAATATGCTCACAGTATCATAACCATTACGGTGACTTGTTAAATTGCCAGCTACGCTTTACTCAACAATCGCTACAAAGGCAATAACATTCGTTCAGCTTCTACATTTACATTCTCTGTATATGCTGATTACAAAATGACATACAACACAATAACATAATCACGGCTGTCATCCTTCCCGGATTACATTTCTCTTTTTTTTCCCGTGTAGAAACCCTGCAGCAAACATACGAGAAACTGAAAGTGTCCAAAACCGCACTGTCCAGGCGTTCACTGTGGCAAACCAGAGTCCTCTACTCAACATGTGGCTTTGATAAGTCTGTGGCTCCTGGAGTTTTGCAATCTAAACTGGAGTTTTGGGATCTGTGAGGAAAATCTGCATGGACAATATTTTCCGTGAGAAACTTAGCATCAATGAACTGAGGTGAAAAATCACAGATCTTTTCCCATTTATAACTGGGCTGCGCCATTCTCTCCAAAGTCATTAAATCTTCTCGTGAAACCAAGACCGGCTGGGTTTGAAAGTACACAGTTACAGGAACTTTGGAAATGGCAAGATATGCCGTACTTTCCTGTAACCAGCAACTTCTGCGTCGACTTAAAGGGATAGTTTACCCAAAAATGAACATTCTGTTGTAATTAACTAACCTTTGTGTGATTCCAAGCCTGTATGAATTTAGTTTTTGTTTCTGTGGAACACGGAAGACAGTATTTTTAAGAATGTTTTTTAACATACAATGAATAGGACAATATCAGTGAGGTCCAAAAAACATTTCAAAATGAAATACAGTCATACAGGTTTGGAACAATATGAGGGAGCAGAATTGATAACAGAATTTATTTTTTTGTATGTATTTTGTTTAGTGCTGTCAAAAAGGAAATTAATTTTTCCAGTTTAACTGCATTAAAAATATTTAATGCAGGGGCGGTGCTAGGGTTGGCCACCCCACTCACAACTGCTGCTTCTGTGTCTTTTTTCTTGACAAGAATTGCGTTTTAGTCGCAGAATGTCTTTACGACCACATCAAACAGGAGACTTTTCAGACGCGCACTACAACTTCACTTCAGCGCCAGGCGCTAGTCAAACAAGTGCAGGAAAGGAATGGTACAGGTGATGAGGGAGCTTCAGTGGAACATCAGTGAACTGCAGTGAGATGAGATTTTGTCAGGCCATATGTCTATAAAAACAAATTTTCCTGTCTTGTCAGCCGTTATACTGTGCTTGTAGCGTGCGCTCTTTAATTGCATGCACAAATACGGTGGTGTGCACCGTAGCTTCTATCATTTCATATTAAAGCACGAATGAAACTAAGAGCATTCGTGTCATATGTGCATCACGTAGTAGCCAAATAACCTAATAACCCAGCTGCTGTGATGTCTATGAAAAAAATAGGAAATCAATAACTTTAGTAGCTTTAAAGATTCATTTATATTTAATTTAGTGTTTGATAACTTTATTACTTTATAACTTTATGTATATTACCTACTTGCTGAAGTGCACAGGTAAATAATGGGTTTATGTGAAGATTGTTTTAAGTTTACCTAAATTAGAAGTTGTTATCTTTTAAAGTCTAATAAATATTAAAAAATGATAGCTCTCAATTGACCCTTCGCAAACAGCTTGATTGACAGGCGATCTGACCAATCATAACGCCAAATCCACCATTCTGTTCGACAAACAAATCAGACAGGAGAGTAGATTAACTTCGGTGGAATTAAACTTGAAAAATTGCTACTAAAATCTAGCCCAAGCGTTTCAGAAGGGGGCCCCGTAACATCTCCTTCTAGGGGGTAAAATACACATTTTTTGGCAGAGTTCCCCTGGTAAAATTCGCATTTCAAGGGCTAAATATCACGTAATGGGGTCGATTCAACCCGCGGACATGAAAAACAACCTGCGGCAACAGTGTTAAAGTAGCCCAATTACACAGGAAAACCGCAGACTTGGCAACACTGGTTCTGATGTTCATATAAGTAAAGAACAAAAGACGATCAGTTCACATGTCATTGATCTAATAAGGCAATACGACGCATTAAAGAGCCACAAAACGGTATTTATTGTTTATTGTTTACCCAGCAGCCATATCACCCTGCAGCCCAAGACTTGTTGCCCACCAAAGCTAAGCAGGGTTGAGCCTGTGGATGCTGCGCACTGGTGGTGGTTGAGGAGATTCCCCCTTCTACGTAAAGTGCTTTGAGTGCCCAGAAAAGCGCTATATAAATGTAAGGAATTATTATTATTATTGTTTGAATTAAAAAAAAAAAAAGATAACATTTTAAAGTTGAGATTGAGTAA
>JAHKKF010514757.1:43651-53737 GCA_019740295.1 Labeo calbasu
CAGTGAGCATTTGAACCTTCTGTAATAGTTGCATATGAGTCCCTCAGTTGTCCTCAGTGTGAAAAGATGGATCTCAAAATCATACAGTCATTGTTGGAGCTGAAGGATTTTTCTGAAGAACAGCTGCCAGTTCCACTGTTCAGAACAAACAAGGGACTCATGAATAACTATCACTAAACAAAAAAACACAGATGTGGATCATTCAGGTAAGAACACAGTATTAAGAATCAAGGGGATGTAAACTTTTGAACCAGGTCATGGACTATATGTAAACATCTTTTATTCGAAATATCTTATTCAGGTACTAAATAAACAATAACATGCATTTTGTATGATCCCTTTTATTTTGGTAAAACAATTAACATTTTTAATTATTCAGAAAAGAGAATGTAAAATTTTGACCTCAACTGTATATGGGGATTTGTTCATATATGTTATAAGTGCAGCAGCAGTATTTCTTACTTGCTCACAGCAGGATGCCTGTAGATGCATTGGCAGTAGCAAGTTGCGGTACTTGCTCTGCCGCAGCAGTGTAGCAGATCTATTCCGCCAAGAGCAAACACATTTAAAGGAGAAGTCCACTTCCAAAACAACAATTTAGAAATAATTTACTCACCCCCTTGTCATCCAAGATGTTCATGTCTTTCTTTCTTCAGTCGTAAAGAAATTATGTTTTTCAAGGAAAACATTTCAGCATTTTTCTACATATAATGGACTGGTATGGTGCCCTGATTTTGAATTTCGAAAATTCAGTTTAAATGCAGCTTCAAACGTCCCAAATGCAGCTGTAAATGAGAAAGAAGGGTCTTATCTAGCGAAACGATTTAAAAAAAATACAATTTATATACTTTTTAATGCCAAACTCTCATCTAGTCTTACTCTGCTTGGACTGTTTTCGTTCCGGTTCATGACAGTTAGGGTATGTCGAAAAACTCCCATCTCATGTTCTCCCTCAACTTCGAAATTGTCCTATATCGCTGTTTTACCTTTTTATTAAGGGTGTTTGATCTTCTTTACATGTTCACATTGCAAAGACTGGGTTGGTACTTCTGCAGCAATGTAGGATGATTGTGAAATAATTTTTGAAGTTGAGGTAGAAAATAAAGTTTTTCGTCATACCCTAACTGTCTTGAGTCAGAATACACAGAGTTCATGGAGAGAAAGAGGAGCGTTTGAGATTAAAAAAAAGTATTTAAATAATATTTTTTTAATGAAAATAACCAATCGTTACGCTAGATAAGACCATTCTTCCTCGGCTGAGATCGTTTACAACCACATTTGGGATCATTTGAAGCCGCATTTAAACTGCCTTTTGGAAGGTCAAAACCGGGGCACCATAGCAGTCCATTATATGGAAAAAAAGCAGAAATGTTTTCCTCAAAAAACATAATTTCGACTGAAGAAAGACATGAACATCTTGGATGACAAGGGGGTGAGTACATTACATGTGAATCTTTGTTTTGGAAGTGGACTTCTCCTTTAACACTGTCATGTACATTACCATGCTAAACTCTCAGAGAGTTTTCATGACAGAAATCATTATTTCTAGATTTTTTCTTTAAAAAACATAAAACATTGTCCTGCATCGCTTTTTTCTGGTCATTTGCATCAATAGTATGTTTTAATTAAAATCACGATGCACATTTTTTGTCGTTGTGGTTGACAAAATTTAAAAAACCACATTAGTGTTAGTAATTACATTGGCGTGATAACATTACTCAGGGATGGTGTTTATGTATGCGCAGTCGCTTGCAGCAGCCCAATAAAAGTCATTCCACCTGCAATTTCCCCAAAGTGCTGACGCAACTACCCAGTTAGTAATGTCATATTTAATATATTAAATGAGTTAATGGAGTAATGTTGAATAGCGGTTTCCCTCAAGGACTGAGGGGCAATCTTGAGAGTAGTGTGGATCTAGAGCAGAGAGTGTCTGATATGTGAGGCGTGTTTCTCTCTAAGTCTCCCCAGAGTACCCATCTGTTACTGCAGAGCCATGTCTGATTCAGAGAAGAGCCAGCTGGGCATGAGAACTAACCCAACTCCCGCTAGTCTAGGCACACTTTAAAACACTTTCACATACACGCAGATGCATCTCGGAGAGCTTTTACTAACACGGCTACCAGGTAATCGAGCTGCAAAATTTTGCAAGATTCAAAATAAAGCACTTGGCCAGTCGGAAACAACCAGGAAGGACACAGTTCCGCCAGATTTGGTTAACAAGCATGGTTAGTAGTAGTTTTTCATGTGGGTGAAATAAAATGCTGCTCTTACCAGAATTAGCTGATCGGTGCAGTCCAGCTGGGGTGTATGGCTTGTAGATAATCAGTGGCTCCATTGTAGGCCAGAAAAAAATATCTTGAATTTGATTCTGGCCACAACAGGAAACGCATGGTGAGATCCAAGGAAAAGCATGTGCCCAAATCACATATGCAACCTAAATTGTATATAAGATTAGAATTAGTGTGACCCAAAACCAACAGTTTGCCAAGTACAGATCAGCAGTATAAACATTTTAGCGTACAAGAATTGGGATGCAGCTCTGCGCTTTGTATCCATGTAAGGGATTGAACGAACATGCAGACAGTGAAAAGTGAATAACAACCTGCTAGTCATGAGATAAAAGCCTCAACCATGAGTCAGATGGGATAAGGTTGCAGAACAACTGAAAGTGCCCTGTTGCAGTGTGAAGAAGCAGGACTGGGCAGTTGTTGCAGTGTGATCAGTGAAGGTCAGTTGGTCATCAAGGACAGATCTCATCGTGCTTTCATTGCACCAGGAGCCGATGACTGTGTGACCTTCAGCGGAGACTGGAAGTAGATGGAGTGGGGGAGTGCTTAGTTTGGAGGAAAAGTAGCTCAGATTTTAAAGGACGGCTGATCGTGGTAACCTTTCTCTGGTGGAGACAAGAGAAAGAAAAGAAGAAGAGTGTAAACACCCAAGCATTGTGAACAGTGTTTAGTATTGCATAGTATTATTTATATACTGTTATAGTATTAATATTTTGAATTACTTTTTTTTATTTTTAGTTTTATTTTTTTATAATCAAAAGCATCTCTAAAGTCATCTCTTTGTGCTTTTTTAATATACTATTATATTATTTAATAAATTGAATCACTTTTTTCCGTTTTTCTTTTTTTTACTATACTATTATAGTATTTATTAATATTTTGAATTACTTTTTTACTTTTTTCAGTTTTTTAATTTTTAATTTTAGTTGTGCTTTTTAATACACTATTATAGTATTTATTAATATTTTGAATCGCTTTTTTACTTTTTTCAGTTTTCTTTTTAATTTTAGTTGTGTGTTTTAATACACTATTATAGTATTTATTAATATTTTGAATTGCTTTTTTCTGTTTTCTCTTTAATTTTAGTTGTGCTTTTTAATATACTGTTATAGTATTTATTAATCTTTTGAATTACTTTTTATTTTCGGTTTTCTTTTTTTAGTTGTGCTTTTAAATATACTATTATAGTGTTTATTAATATTTTGAATTGCTTTTTTACTTTTTTCAGTTTTCTTTTTAATTTTAGTTGTGCTTTTTAATACACTATTATAGTATTTATTAATATTTTGAATTGCTTTTTTTTCAGTTTTCTCATTCATTTTAGTTGTGCTTTTTAATATACTATTATAGTATTGATTAATATTTTAAATTACCTTTTTATTTTTGGTTTTCCTTTTTAGTTGTGCTTTTTAATATACTATTATAGTATTTATTATTTTAAATTATTTGTTCTGTTTACTTTTTAATTTTAGTTGTGCTTTTTAAAAATACTTTTATAGTATTTATATTTCAAATTACTTTTTTCTGTTTTCTTTTTAATTTTAGTTGTGCTTTTTACTATATTATTATAGTATTATTTATTAATATTTTGAATTAATGTTTAATTTTTAGCTTTCTTTTATATTTTAGTTGTGCTTTTTAATATACTATTATAGTATTTATTCATATTTTGAATTACTTTTTTTTTTTTTTTTTTTTTACTTTTTTCTGTTTTCTTAATTTTAGTTGTTCTTTTTAATATACTATTAAAATATTTATTAATATTTTGAATTACCTTTTTCTGTTTTCTCGTTAATTTTAGTTGTGCACACTTTAAAACACTTTCACATACACGCATATGCCTCTCAGAAAGTAATAATATTAATAAATACTATTATAGTATTTATTAATATTTTGATTTACTTTTTTATTTTCAGTTTTCTTTTTAATTTTAGTTGTGGTTTTCAACATACGATTATAGTATTTATTAATATTTTGAATTACTTTTTATTTTCAGTTTTCTTTTTAATTTTAATTGCGCTTTTTTACTGCACTATTATAGTATTTATTCATAGTTTCAATTACTTTTTTAATTTTAGTTGTGCTTTTTATTTAGCTTTATATTTATTTCAGCTTTGGTTTTAGTTAATTTTTAATTACTGTTTTATTTTCAGTTTTCTTTTTAATTGTACTTGTTTTTTTGTTGTTGTTTTATTAGCTTTATTTTTATTTTAAACTTACAACACTTGCCTTGGCAACTAACTAAAATAAGTTGAAATCTAATTTACATTTATTTAATACAATTTACATTTTATTTCAACTTTTAATTAAGTTTAATTAATTTAATTAGTACAAATTAAAGAAAAAAGGTCAATTTCACTATTCAAACAGATCAGTCATTCAGCCTCTACTTAAGAAAATAGTAACATTACAGGTTCATGACTTAATACTTCTAGATAAACAACTTGATTTTTGTATTTTAGATATATGAATTAAACTAAAAATCTATCTATTTATCTATCTATCTGAATTTGTTTTCCACAACAACAAAAAAGTAATTCAATCAAAAGTAATTACAACGCAATGTAAGATGCAATAAAGAATGAATGCCTACAGCTTAAACTAGTTGAGAAGCTCCTAAAACAGTGCTAAAACTTGCATCTTAGAGCTTATATTAATTAGTGTTAATAACAATAATACTAAGCTAATAGTGCGCATCTGATATTACACTAACGATGGAACATCTACACAGTATTTAATCTGCAGGAAGCTCACAGACACTTTAGCAGTTGGTGAAGTGTGTGGTGGTTTGTCCTAGCAGCAGGCCTGTTTAGGCTTTTCAGGGCAGACTGCGGAGGTTGGTGAAGGCCACAGAGGATACAGGGACCATCGCGCCTGCTTGTCTCCATCTGTAGCTGAAGCTGGTAATTATAGTTGGGAGAGGCGCCCGCAGCTTGATGCCATCTGCCAGCGGGACGGCAGAGCCAGGCTGAAGCGGGCACAAAGGCCCAGTGAAGTTCCCTTAGCTGCGGCCGACAGGAGGACCAACACCTGCCAGCGAGCCGCTGGGTCTCAGCTGCTCGGATGGGGCACACGACGGAGGAAAGCGAGGTCTGGTCAGAGATGGTGAAAGCAGCAGGTCACACGCAGAAAACCAATACTAACGGTGTTTCTGCATTATTATATACAGCAAAACTCCAGTTATCGAAGTGAGTGGCTTTAGACTGCTGACTTCACACATAAAGGTAAAAAAGTGAGTCAGTCATACCATCTTGTGGCTGAATACATGAAGTACAACTGAAAGAAAGCACAAGAAAATGCTCAAAGAAAGCGTTCCGGACACTCTAATTTAACATCCAAGCGACTATAGTGACAGGAAGACAGCTGTGCTCCTGTCTCTCGCTTTCCTACGTGTTGGCACAGCGTAGTGCTCCACAGTCTGCTCTTGCGCGGCCATGCCCTACCCCTGCTCTGCCCGTCCTGCGTGTCACCAGAGCTCGTGTGCGAACCGCTGGTGAACGTGGACACAGATGGTGCGGGGGGAGCAGCACATGAATATATGATGCTGGAGGGTGAAGTGTAGCGGGTCGAGGCAGATGCCCACTGGCCCCGCGAGAGCCCCTCTGCTCGGTCAGCCACGGCCCTTCGGCTTCCCACCAGATGCTGCAGCAGAGCCCAAGCGAAACCTCTCACGCTCTTCAAAAGATGGACGTCGACATGTTTGATTGAGTATTTAGAATGGATGGAAAACTATGGAACTTCTTGTGAGACTTAAAAGTTTATGATAAGATTAGCAATCATTTGAGAAGCGGCAAAGACAGGGCTTTTTTACAATGGGGTTAAATGACAAGTTCACTTCCCGAACAAAAATGTACAGATAATTTACCAACCCCCTTGTCATCCAAGATGTTCATGTCTTTCTTTCTTCAATCGATAAGAAATTATGTTTCTTGAGAAAAACATTTCAGGAATGTTCTCCATATAGTGGACTTAAATGGTGCCCTCAAGTTTGAACTTCCAAAATGCAGTTTAAATGGCTCTAAATGATCCCAGTCGAGGAAGAAGTGTCTTATGTAGTGAAACGATCGGTCATTTCGAAACAAATTGACAATTTATATACTTTTTAACCTTAAATGCTCGTCTTGTTTCGTCCGCGTAGTCTGGTTTAATCCGGGTCAATACAGTTAGGGTATGTCGAAAAACGTCTCGTTTTCTTCTTCAACGTCAAAATCGTCCTACATCGCTTTTTACACATTTTATTTATTTATTTTTTTGTAAAGGGCGTTTTTGTAAATGATCTTTGCATGTTCACTTTGTAAACACTGGGTTGGTAATTCTGCAGCGATGTAGGACGATTTTGAAGTTGGGGAAGAAAACGAGGTGGGAGTTTTTTGACATACCCTAACTTTATTGACCGTATTGAACCAAACAAATGTTGCTAAAAACTGCTACATACACGACCACGACAACCTGTGATTACCTTATGAAACGTGTTAACCAGAATAGCTCTTATATAACATAGATGGGCCACTTGTCCACCATATTCTTCAACGCTTAAGCCAATGGTCGCGAGACTTCCGAACCCATTGAATAACAACGTCCAGTAAACGGTAAAACTGTTTGCACTACAAACTAGTGTGTTTGTAATTAAGATAATACATTAAAATATGTTAAGGCAAACCAATTTGCTATATCAAGCAGCAAGACAAGCTGTTTTGTACAGCTAAAAATAGCTGGACGATATGAGACCGGAACCAGACTAATAAAATTTACAAATAAAATTTAGCTTTATTTTTATTTTAAACTTACAACACTTGCCTTGTAATAAAATTTACAAATTGCCACGCCTGCTCTTACAGGAAAAATAAGGTGGATATTAAAAAGAATAGAAGAAACTGGAGTGTCCAACATACCGGCTCTAGCAAAGAAAGTTCTAACTACAAAATAAAAGAATTTTAAAAGAATTGCCTCATTCAATGGACCCTTTTGTCAAGACTGTGATGATGCGTTTCAACGGTCATTAGCATCATAAATCCTTGAAAGTATGTACATTTGTAACACAATACTTTATATTTTGTCACCTTTTCATCAAGTTACAAAAAACTAAACGCTAATGCAGCGTCGATGGCAGGGACGATAAATTTGACATCGATCTCTCTTCTGACTGTCGATATCAGTCTCTCTCAATTTTTTTTCCTTTGATTGAAAGTCGTGAGAAAACTTGCGTGGAAACTTTCTTTTGTTATTTGCGCAAATGTGAATGCAAAAATATATATTTGTGGTACTCTTCAAATTCACTGCTCTCAGATTTTACCTAACTATGATGACTTCCGTTATGATAAACCCGAAAATGTGAGAAAGGTTCATTTCACAGGAGCAATACCTACTACAACCAAGTGCGTTTTCAACATTGCCGGAAAAGTGACAAAGTAAATGTCAGAAAAAGTATGAGTTGCACACACATGAAAAGCTACCAAAGTCATAATTCGGAGTGGGAAAAACCCAGTGTTTTTTTTTTTTTCCTCCAGCCAATGAGCTTTTAAGTTGGTATGTGTTGCTGAGAAAAAAAAAGTAATTATTTCGTTTTACAAAATCTTAATACACTGAACAAAACCAAAGCAAAACACCTGGTGCAAAATCTCTTTTTTTTTTTTTTTTTAAATAAAGGTACATTGCAATTTTGCTTCAGCCAAACTTATTTTAAGGCACCTGACTTTGCATTTATAATTATGTTTTCCCAACTTTTAAATACTAACTTCCCAGGGGGAAACACACACATACTAGAAACCATCATAGAATTTGTAGTGGTTTTACTGCTAATTATGGTAATGGGACTTGTATTGGGTTTAATGAACAGTGTACTAGTAATTGGTCACCTTTATTTGATGCCTAGTTTAAACCACTAAAACCTAATGGAATATACTTTTAATGGTTAAAAGTTGATTTTTAGTGGAAACCATTAGAATTGTGAAAACTTGTATATCAGCTTGCCCAAAGGTAATTTTCTTCTACTTAATTCTTTTTAAACTTTGTAAAGAGTTGTTCGAATGCACAAGTAAAGCCAAACAACTGCGTTGCAGCATAATAATATATTTAAACGTGAAAAACATGTACATGTAAATACACATTATATACAGTTAGCTACAAAAAGTGTTTCAACACACACAAAAAAAGAAGTTTACAAAAAATAAAAAATTAAAGGCATATTTAACAAAGAACAAGAACAAAAACTAGGTGTACGTGTACCCTAGTCATCAACCAGTTATTAATGTGCTAGACAGTGAACATGTGGACTTACGCATTACATTTGGCATATTGTTCCCAAAAGTATTACTCCAAAAAATAAATTAGTTAAATAAACACAACTCCAAGAGTGACCTGAAAAGTAAGAAGTTAAGCCTCACTGGCCTGATTACTCTGACCCAAATTGGTAGGCACATGGTAATGCAGGTTGTATTTGGATCTTCAACAGGTTGTGGATAAGACCCTTCTGGGTTGGAAATACAAACAAAAGCCAACATGTGTGTTAAATCAACAAAAATGTATCTGTATGACATCATTCACGATGTGTATAAAATAGTAGCTTACTTTACGTTTGTGAAAGCTCGGTTATAATCAGTGATTGATATGTGACCAACTGTCTGATACCAGAATAATAAAATCTTTCAGCAACACCCAAGCCTACAAGCTTTGAAAAGGCATCAGGTGACGTCTGCTACGTCTATGGTGCGTGTACAGTATCTGAGTAGATTCAAACGGAAGAACAAGGTTAAGAAAGAGCATGTAGGAAGCAAGTGATAGGCTGAGTCTCATTAGATACCCTGTATACGAGGTACAAAAGTGAAACATCCTCAGCCTCCAGCATGCATATGCAGTTATACTGAAAAAACCATCTGAGATATTGAGGTTATGTGACTATGCTACAAGAGAATTATGAAATGTCATCCTGACAAAGCCGTTATATCTCAGGATAAACAACATCAAACAATAGCTTAGTTAACTCTAATATCACAGAAAGTGAAGAAACTGTGATGCTGAGAAAAGATACAAGACAATGTGTAACAATGTGCTTCCAAACAGATCTGTGGCTCATCCAATCAGCTTCTCTGCTCCTCCGTAACACCTTTCAATGCAAGTCAACCTATTCAGAAGTGCAGTCTCACGGACAGATGAGTCTTTTACCAATGCACCTGCAAAGTGTGCTTAGGAGAAGAAGACAGGATTATAGCTGATCCTTTGTCGAACGAGTGGAAAGGGACCTCCCGAAGCTGAAACGCAGCTCTAGGTAGGAAGATGGTCGTCGTCGCCACGTTTACACTTGCACTTGCAGCAAAGCACAAAAGGAGTGGCCAGCAAAAGGAAAGGGGAGGCCACTAGTAACAGCAGACCGAAGCCAGCAAAAATCCCAACAACCTGAGCACAGAAGTGACAGATACAGGGAGAAAACAAACAAAAAAAAAGGCAAAAAATTAGGATAAAAACTGCTGATTATAAAACTGTATACATTAGATACTATAAATAGTCTGATGTTTTGAGATGTCAAATCAGATGGCATTTAGCCACAGGGGGGCAGTGATAGTTTTGTGATCATATCTTGGTGTCTGTCCTAGTGCTACTGGTACTGATTTAGTAAAGAAATAGAGAAAACTGTACATTCCAAATAAATAAACCCTGGAAAGAACTGTCAACAAGACAAGCAAACATGATAGAATATATATATATATATATATATATATATATATATATTCTACCAGGCAAAAGTGTTTTTTTGGGTTTGGTTTTTTTTTGTTTTTAAGTCGTCTCTTCTGCGCACCAAACC
>JAHKKF010514758.1:0-14209 GCA_019740295.1 Labeo calbasu
ATTTCGGTCGGTGCCTAAAAAGTATCGACTTCGATACCCAGCCCTGTATGCAGGGTCAGAAAGCACTCGGATTTCATCAAAAATATCTTAATTTGTGTTCTGAAGTTGAACAAAGGTTTGGAACGACATGAAGGTGAGTAATTAATAACAGAATTTTCATTTTTGGGTGAACTATACCTTTAATTATAAATGAATCAGTGAGACTGAATGATTAATCGGGTCTGAATGAATTTTGTATTATACTTCATACTAGTTGAAGGACATGAGGGTGAGTAAACAATGACAGTATTTTCTATTTAACTAATAAGTCAGTGAAGCATAGACAGGAAGTTGATGATTTCTTAAAATAACCTTCTTCTGAAGGTAAAAAGCACTTTTTCCCTCTCGCAGTGTGTTTGCGGAAAGGAAATCAACAATAGTCACTGCTAATGACTGGCGGCTCGGTAAAATGGACGATAATGGACTAGGGTCTTCTGCCTCATTTTGTCATACACACAAAAAAACGTGGACACGCACACAGACACTAAATACAGTGGTGAATCACAGGCTTGGGCCAAATTACGAAAAGTTTATCAAAAAACCACCTGCTTAATGAGCCTTTTGTTTTGGCCACAACAATCAGTCTGCATTAGTGAGCAGCCAGTGAAGGCATAATTAATAAAAGCAATCTGTCTGCTGTCATAACAAAAGAGACACTCCTGTGATTCCACTCTTATGACCCATGGGAAAAGGGACGCCTCCGCCGATGCGCAACAAGTGCGAGGACAGCTGCAATATCTCAAACGGAGCAGTTCGGATTCCGTCTAGTCTCTATTAAGAGTTAATTATACTGTACACACAGCAGAACTGCAGAACTTCCTCTTTCCTGTTTCTTTCCGCTGTTCCCTCAAAGAGAAAGTTCTTATGTCAAAAACAATACGCTTACAGTTCTCCAGACTGAGCTGGAGGGAGAGGGAAACAGGGAAAGGGAAGCACGTTTGCATGATAAAGCTTGTCTAAGGAGTTCAATCATCTGAGAATTAAAGATTTATATTCTTGATAATGTGAGGATGTGCATCTTAAGAATAATTTAACATAAAATAAGATAAACATTTAATTGCATTGAATAATTCTAAAATGAATAGCACTGAGATTTAACTATAAACGAAATCACAGTGCAAGTCGTCCGTCTATAGACACGTTTGGAAGTTGCGTTCGCAGCAGACGGAGTCTGTGTGTGCGTTTCTATCAGTATCACATTAATTATTTACACCCTTTGGCGGCACCATGCTGTAAACTACTAAACTCTGTTTCACATTCTGCCTACCGCTTAATAAGTTCTTCCTCACCTTTGAAACAATACATCCAAGCTTTTTATTTTAGTATTACTCTATGTTTCGTCAGTCTGAAGAGGCAGAACATTTTCTTTAAGAATGGACAAAATGACGCAGATGACTCAGTTGAGAATTAGTCAAGCTGTCAAACCACGAAAGAGACATACCTGTAACTGAAAAAATGGCGTATATATTCTTTATCTGCTAGGCTGCGATTATAAGGTTTCGTTTTTTGCATGCTGCGAGTGTGAGTGTGTATTTACTACCTTTCAAAAGTTTGCCGTTAGCAAGATTTGTTTTTTTTTTTTTTTTAAAAGAAATGAATACTTTTATCGAGCAAGGGTATGGTAAACATTTGAAAAAGACATGATGTAACAAATGGTTTCGGTTTCAAATAAATGTTCTTTCAAACTTCCTATTCTTTAAAGAAACCTGAACAAAAAGCATCACGCTTTCCACAAAAATATTAAGATGCCTAACAGTTTTCAACATAATAAAAAGAAATAACTATATTATCATATTAGAATGATTTCTGAAGGATAATGTGACACTGAACACTGGAGTAATGGCTGCCGAAAAATACACACATAAAATACATATATTAAAATATGTTACAATATTTTATCGTTTACACTCCATACCCCATAAAGACAAAGCAAAAATCAGATCTGGCCTCGATTCAGTTTTTTTTTTGCCTTTTTTTAAGGGAAATTATTTATTGACTGATGCAAAAAAAACATAAATAATAATAATAATAATAATAATAATAAGTGTGGGGTCTGAGTTCTAAGATATAAACAGTCCAAAATAAATAAATAAATAAAAAAATAAAGGATTTTAGCATGAGGCTACAACATAATAATGTGTGTGAGGTCTAATATATAAACATGCCATAAATAAATAAATAAAAAATGCATTTTAGCATGTGGCTACAACATAATGTGTGGGGTCTGTGGTCTAATATATAAACAGGCCATAAATAAATGCATTAGGCTACAACATAATGTGTGGGGTCTGAGTCTAATATATAAACAAACCATAAATAAATAAATAAATAAATAAATACATTTTAGCATGAGGCTACAACAAAGTGTGGGGTCTGAGTTCTAAGATATAAGCAGTCCATAAGTGAATGAATGCATGAATAAATGAATGCATTTTAGCATTGGGCTACAAAATAAAGTGTGAGGTCTGAAGTCTGGTATATAAAAACAAAAAAAAATTAAAAATTAGTCTCGTTGGATAGTCTTAGAGGGCAGATGGAAAGCCAAAAATAACACAGTAAATTAGGAAATTTTTGGCTGAAACCTTGGGCTTGTTACAACGGCCCATAATGAATAATGTCTGGTGATGACGAGTTAGGAATAATTGATGAGCATATGGGAGGTGCAGGTGGTCATTAGATGGACAGCTAATGAAGCAGAAACATGGCCGTGTTCTGGTGAAGGGTCAGTTGATCACACACAAAGGCTTGTCTTCAGCAGGACTGAGAGACGGAGGAGGGGGTCCGACGCTCAGCTGTGTATGTCGAGACGGTATAAGTGGGTGGTGAAAGGCTTGTGATTTTTAAGTAGGACTTTCCCTCCCCATTTCTCATTCTCTTGTTTTCTCTCTCTCTCTTTATTCAAATCCCTCATATTACATCCGCACCTGCCAAAGGATTGACCAAACAGCTGCTTGTCTGATGGGAGGCCTAATTGGGGCAGACTCTGCGGCTGTCCATGAGCATATGGCCTGTAGCCACAAGAGAGCAGAGTAGGGATGCAAAGGGTCGTTTGAACCAATTCCATCAGGGTTCACTGACTGGGCAGGACGCTGTAAAAGGAACCCCACCTGCACCCATGATAATTATTAGCCTCGTGGTTAGCGCAGCCTCTCGGCAAACCTGTGCACCTTTGGCTACCAAGGAAGTGCATCTTAGAGATGGTCAAATCAGGTTATGGCTCAAGAGAGAAGAATGAGGAACTGAGTAGTCAACAGCATCTGTTGCTTCCAGACAGGCCCTGCCACTTGGGCATCCTGTTTTGGAATACAGCACACAAAATGTCTCTATTACCTGACAGAAAAAGATGTCTTGAGAAATCACACCTGCCTCTGTGACAGCCCGAGACAAAAATAAAAAGCCTGGGGAGTGGACAGCACTCTTTTTACCTCTTTTTAGCCAGTCAAACCCTTGGCCAATCAGAAACAATCTCTGCCTGTCAATCATTTTACTGTCAGTCATTTTCTTGATATATAATACTGTGTTGTTACCTGAATGATCCACAGCTGTGTTTTTTTGTTTAGTGATAGTTTGTTTGTCCTGAACAGTTAAACTGCCCTAATTCTTTGGTTTTTCAGCAGTTTTGTGTATTTGAACCATTTCCAACAATGACTATGATTTTGAGATCCATCTTTTCACACTGAGGACAACTGAGGGACTCATATGCAACTATTACAGAAGGTTCAAACGCTCACTGACGCTTCATAAGGAAATAATGCGYTAAGAGCCAGGGGTGTAAACTTTTGAAAAGAATGAAGATGTGTACATWTTTCTTATTTTACCTAAATATCATAGTTTATTTATTTAGTACTGCCCTTCAGAAACTACAAAAGATACTTACATGTTCCCCAGAAGACAAAATAAGTTACATTTACCCTGATCTTCAAATTTAAATTCAAAGAAAAATGTACAAATAATCATTCTGTTCAAAAGTTTTCACCCCCCGGCTCCTAATGCATCGTTTTTCCTTCGGGCGCATCAGTGAGCGTTTGAACCTTCTGTAATAGCTGCATATGAGTCCCTCAGTTGTCCTCAGTGTGAAAAGATGGATCTCAAAATCATACAGTCATTGCTGAAAAGGGTTCAAATACATAAAAATGCTGAAAAACCAAAGAATTTGTGGGACCTGAAGGATTTTTCTAAAGAACAGCGGGAGGTTTAATTGTTCAGGACAAAGAACTCATGAACAACTATCACTAAACAAAAAAACACAGCTGTGGATCATTCAAGTAACAACAAAGTATTAAAAACCAAGTGTATGTAAACTTTTGAATAGGGTCATTTTTATAAATGTAACTATTATTTTCTCTTGTTGACTATATGTAAACGCCTTTTATGTGAAATATCTTATTCAGGTCGGTACTAAATAAAAAATAACATGCATTTTGTATGATCCCTCTTATTTTGGTAAAATAATTAACATTTTGCAGATTGTGCAAGGTGTATGTAAACTTTTGACTTCAACTGTAAATAATAGTAGTATTTAATAACAGTATTTAGTATTTCGTAATTCATTTAATTAAGAAAAAGATATAAAGCTCCATGAATGAACACATCGAAGAATGTAACAAACATTCCTGCTCATTCATATATCTTATGCTGTCTTACCTGGCGATCTGAAGGTCCATGCTTCATCATCATCAAAGTGCGTATCGCCCGCTGTGAATCGTTCTCCAGGAAAGAACGCGTGGGCTACTGTTCCACCGGGTCCGTCGAAAGGGTATCCGTCATTATGATCCGCTTTGGTGAAGTCAATCTGAATGTCTGCCTCGTTCCCCGCCACCTCATGAAAGTTGAGAGGTGCGATATCGCTCCACACTTTCAGGGCGTAGTACATAAGCGCCCGCACCATATCCCGTCCCAGCAAAGCTGACTCCTTTGGAAACTTCCTTACCCTGTGAGAGCAAAAACATGAGTTCATGTTTGAAACAGTGGCTTGAAATAGACAAGAATTCCTTTGTAAGACCACCGACAGTGCTCGAGATAAATTCAACATCGCTTTGAACGCATAAATAGGACAAGACATGCAGCAGGCTGTCAAAAATGGCTCTGAAAGCCCCTCTCGCGGCTCTTTCCAACTCTGAGTTAGTTCCACCGTAATACATTTAGGAGTAACAAAACATCTTCTTTCCCTCTTCCCTCGTTTCTCTTTCACTCAAGGTAATTTGGAAACAAGTAAGGGTGATTTGGAGGTCCGCTACACCCCACAATCATGGTAATCACTTCCTCCAAGGACAATTTGAGCCCTTTTTCCGAGTACAGAGACAGATCGATGAGAAATTAATTTTAGAGGGCCGGCTCTGTAAGTGCCCACTAAAAAGTGTGCCCTCTGCACAAAATACACTTATCCTTTCTCCACAAGCACCGGTTTCAGGCATTCTATTACATTTGCAAAGCACTGACTCTCCCAGTGGAGTTATTAGGGCGCTTTGGGTGCTGGTAGCGTATTTGCACCGGTTGCTCAAGGTCAGCATGTAGATTCAGTCAAGTTCTTTGGTGGTATATGTGATAACGTCTGACTTACAGTGGGTTGGTTCAAAAGGAAAGGCTGGAGATGCACAATAGCGCCGTGCCAAGGTCAGCGATGCCCCCAGCTGCATTTACAATGAGCTAAGCGACCTCTTTGTGTGCTAACATTCTCCCTGTGATGTGCTACACGGTTTGTACATTAATTCATCTCACCCCGTTGCTCTTCTGCTTGACTTGTGGCAGATATGCAGTAAACATCCTAAGCATTTCACACACTGCAAAGAATACAAAACCAAAGTTTGAAAGGGAATTTCAGGTGAAATGGTGTCAAATCTGTGCTCAGGTTCATGGTGTTGCCTAGCAAATTCAAAATATCAGCATTGAGCAAGGAAGTCCTGGATGGTTACAGAGATAACTGTAGTCTAGGTCAAGTGTTGCAAAGTGGCCATAGGTAGTACAAACAAAAAAAAAAACAATGCCAGTACAAAATACAACTTTAAAAAGTGTATAAATCATCAATATTTCTAAAAAACATTGTCCAACACCAACACCAGCAGGTAAAGGTACAGCTGGAGTCCACGTCTCTCTCGCCCTAAAATGACTTGTAGTTTTAAGTTGACCTAACTTAAAATTAAGGCAGCTGCTAAGTTAAAACTGGTGAAAACTTTTTACAGTGTAGAATAGTGACTACACTGTTCATGTAAAAATATGACGTAGCTATATTTATAGGTAAAATAAGTTTAGTATAGTAGACTTTTCTGGAGCTCCTGCAATGTTTTAATTCATTAGCTCATTAGTGCTTGATTGGTTTTCTTCTTAAGGTTTCATTAAAATTTCCTGTTAGAACAGGTTTACATGCAATACGTTTGTATGTAAGTTCAGTTTGCCCTAGCAAAAGTACGATGACTCTAATATGAGGTCACATGAAAATGTAGGGGGCTATGGAAGGGAGTATGAATTTCTAGTTCAATTTTCCATCCATTTTCGCCATAATGTGCCCTCGGCAGGGTTTCAATAGACGGCCGGCATAAATTGGAGAATAATCAAGGCTGGTTTTTTTTTTCTTCATGTCGTCTGGCTATTATACAGGCACTAGCAGTGGCAGCTAACCTGAAAGTCAGACAAAGTGCCTCTGGGAAGATTGGCCGTCCCAGCAGCATGTAAACGCCCAAATGCTGAAGTTTAATTTTCAGTCACAATTCTGCTTCTTTGTCTCCATGTGATACAAGACTGATTAGACAGACAAGAGGGGAATGGGATGAAAAGAGAGAAAATGACAAATAGAAATCAGGGGGAACAAGTTCAAAAGAACTCATTTCCTCTATTCCGTGGTAATTCTCACAGCGGGTCTGACCCCTGCAGATCAGTGGACCAGACAGGACATTTACTGTATGGTGTTAATCGCACATCAAATCAATCCTCCACACTCACAACCAGGCGCTGAGAGTGACACACAGCCAGGCATGTGTTTTAAAGAAATGATGCCTAAAAATAGTCACTGTACAATTATGAAACAGACCGAAATTTAATTTGTTGTTCACTGTTATATCCACCTTGGGGCATGCATCAGAGTTTTTAAGTAAGTAGCAATGACCAATTCATAAATTAAAATCATTTAATCAACTGATCAGTGAATCAGCCAGTTCTGGAATTCAAGTCATTTGACTTAATGTTTCGCAATGGCTAACAGCTTACTGGAAGACTACGAGTCTGAGAAGGTATGGAGTAAATAGCGTCAAGCATTTGATCTGTATCCACACAAAGCTATCGGTTGAAGAGTTGGAATAAAGTGTACTAATCATATTGGACCACTTTTAAAATGCTTTTGTATCCTTTTTAAAGCTTGAAATGTTCAGTCTCCATTTATTACACAGCCCTGCATCTTGGAAAAAAATCATTTTGAATGCAAAATGATTTTTTTCCACAAAATAAGAATTAAGATTTTTCAATTATATATGAATCAGTTTTAATGCACTTAAATGCAACCTGCCTCAGAGAAAGATAGGAATCATGTATTTGTGTCAGTCTTTTAGATGTTAAAACCATAATACAAGATTTTTTTGCCTTACAAATTAGGGCTGGGTTTTGACACAAATTTCATGATTCAATTCGATTCTGATTCAGACACTTGAGTTTCGATTTCCAATTCAATACCGATCATTTTGGATATATAGCAGATACAGTAAGCCAAATTTTCTCAAGGGGAAAAAATCTCTCAACTAATGCATGCGAGTAAATATACATGAGAGTTATGTAGTTGGTGCTACATAACTGAGTTTAAAGGGGTCATCAAATGCCCATTTTCGAATGATCTTAAATGATTCGCGCAAACATAGACGCATTTATGTAGATCAGGAGGCACATTCCCTTCACAAACAAATGTAATCCACTGCATCTTCAGCAGCTCAGATGTCAGGAGTAAATGATGACCACTGTGTTCATTATTACATCCAGCAACACAACACCTCAATCGGAGATATTCTTGTCTAATTTACATCCCTGCTCTGGCATCGAAACAATGGAGGTCTGACTGTTACAACTGATCTGAGGTAAGACGCTCATGTCAATCAACTATCGTGGGAGCGGCCCATGGGGATATTATTTTAACAGATTAATTAAAAACCACTGCATGGATTTTTATAATTATAGGGCAGATTTGTACACACTGCCAACACACATTAATGTTCGAACAACAAGTAGAAGTGAAGTTTGCATCCGTTGGTATATATATATTTAGTAAAATGCTCCTCCTTAGAGTTCATTTTTCTAGCTGACTAAGTTTTTGGTCACCAAATATGTTTTTCTGAGTTAAATGTGATGTTACGTGACATTTACAAGCTGTTATATTGACGTCTTTTCACGGCTGAAACACTGAGCGAATACACAAGACAGGATATGGATTTTGGTAAGTTGTATTCTTAATACCTTAGGACATTCATTCATTTTTATTTTGTGCTGTAATTGGTATTAAAGCAGAGATCATCAATTCATGTGCGCTTCGCACTGGCACTTCTCTTGAGGTGGTATAGCGAGCTATCACTCCACATTAAACAGTGCCAAAATGGCATTTATTGTTTAAATATTGTAATAAAATGGAGAGAATCTGAAATCTGAGACTTTGTTTCATACCAAAAGTAACAAAGCACAAAGCTTATTACGATTTATTGGATGGGAGGTGTTTAGTTTTTCCGTTCATTAAATGAAAACAGGCTTGACTAATCGATTCTTGGGATTTAAGAATCACTATCATTTTGTAAAAATGGGAATCTATTAAAAATCGAGAAATCAATAATTCAAAGTGTGACCTGTTAGAACAAAACACTATTTTTGGAATCAGCACCTTAAAAGTGGTAAGACACAAATATGCCGTATGCAGGTGTTATAGCTGAAAAAGAACTTCTCCTTTTGTTTCAAACAGAAGAAAGTCAGGTGCTTCAAAATGCCATAGAAGAACCTTTTTTGTCTAAATGGTTCCATAAAGAACCTTCAACATCTGAAAAACCTTCCCGTTTCACAAAAGGTTCTTAGTGGTGAAAGAAGGTTCTTCAGATTGTAAAAAGGTAAGAAAGAGATGGTTCTTTAAAGAACCTTTGACTAAATGGTTCTTCTATGTCATCGCTGTGAAGAATCTTTTATACCACCTTTATTTTTAAGAGTGTATCCCTTTAAAGATCCCCTCAGCCTATTCAGTGCTATGGTTTTTAGTTACCCTCTCTAATCAAACAGGCACGCGCCATGAGGGATGAAAAGAAATCCAACCCTGATGGATTATCGTCATTTGAGTCCTTTGGACATGGGTGGGATTATCAGGCTAAACTACAGCATAATGATTTACAACCTCCGCCCCCATTGTGTGCCGGCATCTGGGCTAGATGCTCAAGAGAACACATAGATGCCCATGATACCGGAATCACACAAGAGCTCCTTCACACTCTCGCCCGGAGCGCATTGAGCCATTGTGAGAGATGTTCCCATTTTCATCCGGCACGGAAAGGATTAGGAGCGTCAAGGGGTTTGATAGACAGAAATGTGATGGGAGTAATGGAGGGTGGTGAGGAAAGAGATGCTTATCATAAAGCCATTTCACTCTGCTCCCTACTAATCAGCTTGGGAAATCAAGCCCAAAGACACACAACATGAGTCTGGGGGGGAAAAACATATTGTCTTCAAAGCAATCACTCCTAATCTATTTGGGTAATTAATGAGAGTGTTAACGAGGAGGCAGTGGCCCCAGAGAATGGTGAGGTCTAATGTGGAGTGATGGAGTCATGATGAGAGGCCGTCTCGCTTGTGACTGATGGTCAATGCGTTCTGAATACATATGTAGACAGCTAGACCTCTGAACCTGCTTTCTTACAGGCTGATCAATCATTTATTCATCAGCATCCACTGAGAGGCCATCCAGCTGACTAGACTAGTAAACTGTCTGAAAAATAGAAAAAGAGTAATACTTTGTGCAAAAAAACTTTTTTAAAAAAATGTTCAAAAGCTTAAGGGGATACTTCACACAGAAATAAAAATTCTGCCATCATTTACTCACCCTCATGTCGCTCAAAACTCGTATGACTTTCTTTCTTCTTTGCCACAAAAATGAGATGCTTTAAAAGAATCGTAATATCCATACAAATTTATACTGACTAAAAAAACTTCATAACCGTGGACCACATGACTTGTACGCTATAAGTCTTCTGAAGCTTTCTGAGATTAATAAAAAAAGAGTCATTATTGACTGACACTGAACTTTTAACTCAAGAACCCCTGCGAACTGATCAGTGAGTCAGAGTTGAGCTCTGTTTCATGAACAATTTACTCTGATTTAAAAATGAATCATTCAGTCTGACTGAATTGGACTGAGCTCAGTCTCGCATAGACAGACCTTCAGACTGACTGCAGAAGGTCTGGGAACCTTGGCCGCTTTGATTGGCCAAGAGGCAACATGACTGACAGGTAAAGCAACCAATCACGTTTTGTTTTGTGCTACATCTTGTTTAGTGGCGTGGAAATGGAGGCATTTTAAAGAATCTATGCTGTGAACTTTGCATATTTCACATACTTTTGAAAGTCCAGCATTTAGTTGATCCTGGTAAGAACTCATTGGCACAGTTGTAAACACGACGGCTTTCAACTTCCATGTGAGGTTTTGTGTCATGGCATATTTGTTTCCAGGCGGAATGTTAATGAACGTGATACACACGTAAAATTCAACCAAACAGATGACGACTTTGAAACTTTTAAAGTATTTCCAATTTTGTGTGCCATACGTGTCAGACGTTCAACCAACATTTGGCTGAGACTTGATTGAGCCAGCTCAAAAGAATGATGCATTCATTGATTCGGTTCTTAAGCTCAGCTTAATGATTTGGTCATTATGAAGTGCTGTTTTAATGGGAAAAAGCATGAAAATTCGTTAAAAAAATTCCTTTTGTTGTTACTAGACAGCATGGGGGCAAGTAAAATATTTAATAGTTAACCTATTATTTGTATTTCAGAAAAGAACAAGAGAAAACAAACACCCACATGTGTATATATACTACCAGTCAAAAGTTTTTGAACAGTAAAAAATTTTAATGTTTTTTAAAGTCTCTTCTGCTCACCAAGCCTGCATTTATTTGATCCAAAGTAAAGCATAAACAGTAAAATTTTGAAATATTTTTACTATTTTTTACTACTAAACTGTTTTTTTATTTGAATATATTTTAAAATGTTACTTATTCCTGTGATTTTAAAGCTGATTTTTTATTATCATTACTTCAGTCACATGATCCTTCAGGAATAATTCTAATATTCTGATTTGCTGCTCAAAAAACATTTATTATTATTATGTTAAAAACAGCTGAGTAGAATACTCAGAGCAGAAGAACAGCATTTTTTCTGAAATAGAAACATTTGTAACATTATAAATGTCTTTTTCATCACTTTTGATCAATTTAAAGCATCCTTGCTAAATAAAAGTACTCATTTCTATAACCCCCACCCCACCCCCTTTTGAATGGTATAGTGTATAATGTTACAAAAGCTTTTTATTTTAGATAAATGCTGATCTATGGTTCCTGCTATTCATCAAAGAATCCATTTAAAAATGTAATCAACAGTTTTAAATATTGATCATAATAATAAAAAAATGTTTCTTGAACAGCAAATCAGCATATTAGAATGATTTCTGAAGCATCACGTGACACTGAAGACTGGAGTAATGATGCTGAAAATGTAAATTTGATCACAGAAATAAATTACATTTTAAAATACATTCAAATAGAAAACATTATTTAAACGTTATTTGAAATAGTAAAAAATATTTCACAATATTACTGCTTTTGCTGTATTTAGAACGAAATAAATGCAGGCTTGGTGAGCAGTAGAGAATTCTTCAAAAAAAACCATTAAAAATCTTTCTGTTCAAAAACTTTTGACTTGTGTATGCATGTATGTATATATATATATATATATATATAATTTATATATAATTAACAAATATTTAGACTTATTTTCAGAATATATTCTTAATTACATTTGCAAATATTTTTAACATTTATTTTTTAATATTTTATATATTTAATGTTCTCTATGTATGTTCATGCAAGAAAAAAAAAAAACAAGAAAAAGGCTTTTCTGCTGTTTTAAGGGGAGAAAGTGTGAAAATTCATTAAAAAAAATCCTTTTGTTGTTACTAGACAGCATGGGGGTGAGCAAAATATTTAATAATTAACCTTAATAGTTTTGTGTTGTATTTCAGAAAAAAAAACATTTAAACATCCTTATAAAACAAGATAGTTCCGTTTTAAATAGTATATATATACACTTCTCTATGTACTACTTCTCCATGTAAGACAAGCAAGAAAAAAGAAATGAGAAAAGAAAACAAAAGAATGGCAGTGGGTTAAGAACACTCTATTAACTTGCACATTTTTCTGTTAAGTAAATTAATATTTAAGGCAGTTTAGCTATTTTCTGGAATAAAATGGTAGAAACAATTGCTTCCCTTAAGAATCTTGATGCGTATAAAGTGGCCCAAACCTGTCAGCCTGTGCTGATCAAAGCTCTTAGTTTTATACCATCGGTACATTTTGCTCTCTTATCGATTCTTCTCTTGCCCAAGCCTATTTAAAAAGATCTGTCCTCACACAAACCTGTATGATGGCGTAGCGCAATAATTACTCAGAATCCATCATTGTCTTTCTCACTTCCTGTCTGTCTGTCTCTTTCCTTACACCCCTTTTCAATTGTCTCGGACAGGCTTTTTATCACTGCTCCTAAAACAAGCCATTACAGGCTTTATTACAGCGGTCGGCCTCTCAGCTGGTGTATAGGTGCACCTCTGTCGCTACAACTGAACCAAGGTGCAAAGCTCCTGACATGCATTGCACAAGAAGAGATAGAGTTCTCCCAGCTCTGTTATAGGAGTCATTTCTCTGTGGAGGTCACACGCTGAGGTCTGCCCAAACTCATCAGTAGAGAAAAGCCAGGTTCAAGCTGAAATTAAGGTCACACGAAAGCTAAGGGCAACAGAGTGAGGAAAGTGAGGAAGCGTAGATATAAGTTATCAAACTGCAAAATGTGTAGATATATTCAAATATTTGCTTGCCTACATGATGTTGCTTTCAAAAAGCTGCTTCTCAAACAGCAACTAAACAGTGACTTATAAGTGCTAAGAACTGCAATATTTACCAAGGCCAATAGGTCAAAAATGAGATTATAAATGCAAAGATTAATATTACAGCAAGCTTCTATCTTCGCTTGTATCTCTGAACACTCAGTATATGAGGTTTCCCGCATTATGAGTCATACACATCACATGCAATTATCTTCAAAGACCAGCGTGATAGTGTTGTGTAATATATCACACTTTTATTCGCTAAAATATTGAAATGTACCCAGAGTGATATTAAAAATAGCTATTTATGTAGTTCATAGGTAAACATATTAGTGCCTCATTTTGTCAGGAAATTTTAGGGGATGCCATGCTTCCTGTGTAGTCTTAAAGCGATCGCCGCTGGTCAAACTCTCGAATGACTCTGCTGAGTCAGAAAGCCAGACGTTTATTAAACTCCATGTCTGTGGGGTCAGATGTCTTGAGCAATTTATTCCGCACCATCTGGATGTATGTGTCGAAGATGTTCACAAATGAGTTCTAGGATGACGGAAATGTCTCTGCATTTAATAGGTGACTAAAAATAGTTGCTCAATATTTTTCTCATGTTGTTCCAAATTTGTATGATTTTTTTCTTCTGAGGAACACAAAAGAAGTTAAGCTATTTTAGTATATATAATTTACATTTATTTAAATACGTGCATCCGGCAGATGCTTTTACTCAAAAAGGTTTGTATTGCATTTAAAGTATACATTTTATCAGTTCAAGCATTCTCTAGGAATCAAACCCATCATCTTGATGTTGCTAGCACCTTGCTTAAATGGTTACTCCACCCCAAAATGAAAAGTTTGTCATTAATTACTTACCCCCATGTCGTTCCAAACCCGTAAAAGCTTCGTTCGTCTTCGGAACACAATATAAGATATTTTGGATGAAAACCGGGAGGGTTTTGACTGTTCCATTGTAAATATCACTGTCAAGACCATACCTGTCAAGTATCCCGTTTTGGCCGGGAAAGTCCCGTAATTTACCCTTCTTTCCCGCCGTCCTCCCGTATTAGTATTTTCCCGTAAATC
>JAHKKF010514758.1:14259-25808 GCA_019740295.1 Labeo calbasu
GGAAAGTCCCGTAATTTACCCTTCTTTCCCGCCGTCCTCCCGTATTAGTATTTTCCCGTAAATCTCCCGTATTTTAACCTGCGTTATTAAAAAAAATAGTCCATCTGCCATCAGTGGTTGAATCTGAATTTACGAGAATACTTTTTTGTACGCAAAGAAAACAAAAAAATAACGACTTTATTCAACAATTCGTCTCCTCCGCGTCACGCAGCGCCATTTTGGATAGTATGCACTGTACGCAAACAGCGTACGCTGTTCTCTTTCAGCTGCGTCACGCGGATACGTTTTCTCCGTTTATTTACGCTTTCGAACGAAAACAGCGTATCTGCGTGACAGAGAATAGCGTACGCTGTTTGCGTACAGGGGATACTATCCAAAATGGCGCTACGGTTACGCGGAGGAGACGAATTGTTGAATAAAGTCGTTATTTTTGTTTCTTTGCGTACAAAAAAGTATTCTCGTAACTTCGTAAAATTATGGTTGAACCACTGATGGCAGATGAACTATTTTGACGACATCTTTCAAACGTTTCTGGGTCTTGACAGTGGTATATGGACAGTTTTAAACCTCCCGGTTTTCATCCAAAATATCTCAAATTGTGTTCCGAAGACGAACAAAGCTTTTACGGGTTTGGAACGACATGGAGGTACGTGATTAATGACAAAGTTTTAATTTTGGTGTAGAGTAACCCTTTAAAGGTATAGTTCACCTAAAAATGAAAATTCTGTCATTAAAGGAATAGTCCACTTCCAGAACAAAAATTTACACATAATGTACTCACCCTTTTGTCATCTAGGATGTTCATGCCATCTTCAGTTGTAAAGAAATTATGTTTTTTGAGGAAAACATTTAAGGAATTATCTCCATATAGTGGAGTTCAATGGTGCCCGCGAATTTGAACGTCAAAAATGCAGTTTCAATGTACCTTCAAAGGGCTCTAAACGATCTCAGCTGAGGAATAAGTGTCTTCTCTAGCGAAACGATCAGTCATTTTCTACAAATATATACAAATTATCTTGTCTAGCTCTGCCATGCGCATGCATGCTCTGTTTAATCTGGGTCAGTACAGTTAGGATATGTAGAAAAACTCCCATCTCATTTTCTCCTCCAATTTTGAAATCGTCCTACATCGCTGCAGAAGTACCGGCCCAGTGTTTACAAAGGGAACGTGCAAAGAAGGTGAAATGCCCTTTACAAAAAAAACCTGCTAGCTGGAGGAGAAAATGAGAGTTTTTCTACATAGCCTAACTGTATTGACCCAGATTACACAGAGTACACATGTGCATCGCTGAGATAGGCAAGATGAGCATTTGAGGTTAAAAAGTATATAAATTTTAATTTTTTTTTTTAGAAAATGACAGATTGTTTTGATAGATAAGACCCTTATTCCTCGGCTGGGATCGTTTAGAGCCCTTTGAAGCTGCACTGAAACTGCATTTTGGACATTCAAACTCGCAGGCACCATTGAAGTCCACAATATGGAGACACTTCCTGAAATGTTTTCTTCAAAAAACATACTTTACGACTGAAGAAAGAAAAGCATGAACATCTTGGATGACAATGGGGTGAGTATATTATCTGTAATTTTTGTTCTGGAAGTGAACTACTCCTTAGAACACAAATTAAGATATTTTTGATGAAATCGTTCATTCATTTGCTAGGCCAAAATGTAATTTATTATTCACTGAAACTCTTGTCCTCAGCAATAGCTTGCAAACCTCATACGGGTTTGGAACAACAAGCGTAAACTTTTCTTTTAACCTCATCACAGAGAATAAGGTCATGGTGAAGACCCACAAATTGCTGTGGGAGTTGCCTTTCTGATGACTTAAAATACACAAAGCATGAAAATGACCAGAAATATACATCAGCGAGACAAAACAATTGCTTTACACTTTACAAGCGGATGACTGTGTACCAGCATATGAAGGACAAAGATCACGCCTTCAAAGTTGTTTCAATTTTACCACGGCAATTTAACCCTAGTTCACACAAACATCAGAGAGGCATCTTCCACTAAGATTTGAGAGTGTTATGATATTACAACGTGTGCTGGCATTAAAAATTTGTGAGCTTAGTTCCGGTTAGGCCATGCTTATTAACTTGGGATAGTTCAGCCAAAAATGACAATTACCCCATGATTTACTCACCCTCAAGCCATCCTAGGTGTATATGACTTTCTTCTCTCAGACGAATACAATCAGAGTTGTATTAAAAAATGTTCTGGCTGTTCCAAGCTTTATAATGGCAGTGAATGGGTGTTGAGATTTTGAAGTCCAATAAAGTGCATCCATCTATCATAAAAAGTGCTCCACACACCTTCGGTAGATTAATAAAGGCCTTCGTATGCTTCGTACTTCGTACATGAGACAATGGTGTTCTAGCCACTAGATAATTAATAGATAATGAATACTGCTGCAATCATAAATCCTTGCTTTAATGGGAGCTCAGGAACAAAAAAACCGCTCATAAAGCTATTTCATCAGGTATTTAAATGTCAGGAAATGTCTACTGGTGAAGGCAATCAGATGAAGGGGTGAAACATCTCCAATAAATGGGAAAACATATCTAGATGATCTGGAATAAATTATTAAAGACATATTCCTTAGCCGATCTGCTGTACTGATCGCATTGCAATATATTTCCCAGCACGGACAATGTCCGCAGAGAACTAATTTACCGGGTCGTGAAATAAATCTAACTACAACTAACAAACATGCCTAAACTTTGATGTTTTACCAATCGAAACACAACAGGTAGTAGCAGGGGTTTATTTCACGCTATAGGTAGGGTGAGTGGGATGAACGTAAGCCTGTGTGATTGACAACACAGAGAATGTGAGATCACAGTGGGCTTCTGTAATGAGAAACAGGAAAGAACATGGTATGAAACCCAAGACAACTGTCTGTAAACAAAACCCAATATTATACACACACACACACACGCGACATGAACACACGCTTCAAGAAGAGACACATTCACATTGTCAATCTGTCGTCAAAACAGACAGCTACAGAAACCACTGGCATTTTAAGACGTTTCGGTGATGGAAATTGGAACAGTCTGTGTTGAGGGCTTTCTGACATTCAACTGCAATACCCTATACTACAGATTACATCAGAACGTTATATTACAAGATAAGAATGTAGTGTTATCTAGCTATAAAATCAGAATATAAGACAATATTTTCTAAGAAATAAGAATCTACTAAATATTAACTAGTAATAAAATCAGAATATTAATCAGAATATAACCCAACATTCTCTAGCTGTAAAATCTGAAAATAACCCTGTATTTTCTAGCCATTACGTCAGAATATAAATCAGAATATAATCCAATATTTCTTTCTATAACATCTGTAAAGCTGTAAAGTCACAATATAACCCAATATTTTCTAACTATAAAGTCAAAATATAACCCAATATTTTCTATCTATAAAAATATAAATCAGAACACAATATTGTCTTGTCATAAAATTAAAATATAACCCAACTAGCTGTAAAAGCTAAAAATAACCCAATATTTTTAAACTATAAAGTCAAAATATAATCCAGTGTTTTCTGTCCATAAAAATATAAATATAAATCAAAATATATATCCTGTTTTCCAGCAAAATTGAGAATACAACCCAATATTTTCTAGCTAAGAAATAAAAATATATGAATATTTTGTAGCTAAAAACACAAGCCAGCATTTTCTAGCTGTAAAATCTGAATATAATTTAATGTTTAGCTATAAAATATAAGAATATAAGCCAATATTTTGTCATTATAAAATCACAATATAAGCCAGTATTTTCTAACTATAGGATTACGAAACAACACAATATTGTTTTCTAGCTGTAAAATCTGATTAATATCCCTATATTTTCTATCTATAAAGTCAGAATATAATTCAAAATATAATACAATATTTTCTAGTTCTAGTAAAATCTGAAAATAAATTTGAATAGATTTTTATTCTCATTTTCTAGCTGTAAAATCTAAATATATATAAAAAATATATAAATATCTCTATATTTTCTATCTATAGTCAGAAAATAATTCAGAATATAAACCAATATTTGTAACCCACCATTTTCTAGCAGTAAGATCTGAAAATAACCCAATAATTTCTAACTATAGTCAAAATACAACCCAGTATTTTCTATCTGTAAAAGTATAAATATAAATCTGAATACAATCTTGTTTTCTAAAAAAAAAGAATATAATCCAATAATTCCTAATTCTAAGAATACGCTAATATTTTGCTAAGAAACACAAAATTTCCTAGCTGTAAATGTTTAGCTATGTTTAGCTACAATATAAACCAGTATTTTCTAACTATATAGGATTAGAAAAAAACACAATATTGTCTAGTCATTAAATCAAAATATAACCCATTTTCTAGCTGTTAAATCTGAAAATATCCCTATTCTGTCTATAAAGTCTGAATATAACTCAGAATATAAGAAATATTTCTATCCCAACATTTTCTAGCTGTAAAATCTAAAAAAAAAACCCAAACATTTTCAAACTATAAAACATATAAATATAAATCAGAATGCACTGTTTTCTAGCAAAAATAAGAATATAACCCAATATTTTATAACAAAGAAATAAGAATAAGCCAATTTTTTAGCTAAAAAAACACAACCCAACATTTTTCTAGTTGTAAAATCTGAATCTCTAGCTATGAAGTCAGAATATAAGTCAATCACTATAAAGTCACAATAAAGCCAGTATTTTTTAACAAAATTTAACCCATTTTCTAGCTGTTAAATCTAAAAATATCCCTATATTTTCTATTTATAAAGTCAGGATATAATTCAGAATAGAACCCAATATCTTTCCAGCTATAAAAAAAATCTGAATATTAATAACAATATATTTTTATTTTCGAGTAAAGATAGGAATATAACCTAACATCTCCTAGTTATGAAATTAAAATACAACTCAAAATTCTGTCTAGGGATGCATCAACTTTCCAGCCACTAAAATTTGAGCCAAAATTGCCTCAAAATGCCATTTTCAGTTTCAGCTGAGTGTGTTCAGACTGTTCATCCCTTGCCAAGATCTGTCATTTCGTTGCATCACTAATTCTGTCTCTTTCCATCGGCTCATACTACCACTGCGGCTTTAGTTCAAGTACGTATGGAATTCAAATGTATCAAATTCATAGCTGCCTGACAGGAATCACTCAGACAGTCTCAGTCCCAAAAATGAATGTACCTCCAGGAAAGATGCCTCTTATTCCACTTATTCTGAGGAGCTAGTGCTCGTTTTCGTCTGCCTGCTGACATATCCGGCTCTGACACATCTGGCAGCGAGCAACGAGGGGTCTTCATTAAGCCCAGGGTTGCTTGGTCTGTGGGGAAACATACATGCATTCATAAATACAGACCCAAACACATGTGCAGAATGCAGATAGTGTGATGCTTTTCTGGTCCTGTAGACTGCAATTGAAAATTTGCCAGCTGCACTAAGCCAGATGAACATGAGACTACAATCCAATCTGAAGTACACTGGTGGTATGTCTTAAAATTACCAGACAAATACCAAGGACAATGTGGATTAGAGTTTTATTATGAAGGTAAAACATGGACAAACCTAGCACTCCAGTTTCTTTCAGGCCTCCGAACCTCTGCATGGCTTTGATAGCCCTCGTCAAAGCCTCCTTAGTCTGTAACTGTCCATTCACAGGATCAGGGGGCGGGAGATAGCCAAACTTGCTCAGCCAATCCTGTAATAGAAAACAGGTGTTGTGAAGATCACTTTATCAAAATTAATAGGCACTTTCAGTAATTTTATAACAACTACCAGGCGGTTTACAGCAAAACGTTTCCTTCTAAGAAGTACATTTTCATACATCCTTCATCAGTTATGCATATTTATGGGGGAATGAAAATGTATTTGGTTTAATTGGCTAAAATATTACACTTAAGATGAAAATCTTACTAGTTTGTTTTCTTTTATCAAACTAGATAATTAAGTAAACAACATTTCAAATTATTTCACTACTTTGCTCTGAGCAGATTGCAATTTACTCAGACGCACTACATTCTAACATGAAAAATCAGCAATTTATTAAGAAATATGCCAGGTGCTTCTTCAGTTTCACTGTAATTAAAAAAATTCAAGCTTTTTCTTGAGGAAAAAAAAATCATTGGTATTCATGCCATATATTTACAGAATGAAAATTTCCTAGTAATTTACTCACCCCCATGTCATCCAAGATGTTCATGTCTTTCTTTCTTTAGTCGAAAAGAAATTAAGTTTTTGAGGAAAATATTCCAGGACTTTCTCCATATAGTGGATGGGTTGAAGGTTTCAATACAGCTTGAAAAGAGATCTACATGATCCCAGCCAAGGAATAAGGAAAAGCAAAACAATCTAAAATCTAGCAAAACAACTGGTCATTTTCTAAAAAAAAAAATACACGTTTTTATACTTTTCAACCACAAATGTTCGTCTTGCACTAGCTCGACCTCACACATTACATAATTACGTAGGCAGAAGCATCGACCCAGTGTTTACAAAGTGCACATGCAAAGAAAGTCAAACTCCCTTTACAAAAAAGGTAAAACAACGATGTTGGGCGATTTTGAGTTTTTCCTACCCTACCTTTTACACAGCAATGCATGAAGATGCGCATGCATGTCACAGAGCTACTGCAAGACGAACATTTGTGGCTAAAAAGTATATACATTTTTATTTTTTTAAGAAAATGACCAATCGTTTCGCTAGATAAGATCCCTATTGCTCGTCTGGGATCGTGTAGAGCCCGCTGAAGCTGCATTAAAACTGCAATTTGGACCTTCAGTCTGTTGGTTCCCATTGAAGTCCACTACTGTATATGGAGAAAAATCCTGGAATGTTTTCCTCAAAAAACTTAATTTCTTTACGACTGAAGAAAGAAAGATATCTTGGATGACATGGGAGTGAGTACATTATCAGGAAATTTTCATTCTGTAAGTGAACTCCTTAAACTAACAAAAAACTGTTAATTGATGACACCATCCTTCAGGAAGTGGCATCATTTTTGTTGAGAAAGAAGTGTTTGCAGTGGAATTGCAAATGCGTCATGTACTCTCGTAAATGCATTTCAAAGACTAATTATGCATTAGGCTGCAGTCCATTTAAAACCGAACGAAGTTCACTTCCTAAACAAACATTTACAGATAATTTACTCACCCCCTTGTCATCCAAGATGTTCATGTCTTTCTTCAGTTGATAAGAAATTATGTTTCTTGAGGAAAACATTCCCAAATTAGTGGACTTCAGTGGGGCTCCCAAGTTTGAACTTCCAAAATGCAGTTTAAATGTAGCTTCAAATGGCTCTGAACGATCCCAGCCAAGGAAGAAGCATATAAATTGTCAGTTTGTTTCGAAAATGACTGATCGTTTTGGTAGATAAGACCCTTCTTCCTTGTATCGTTTGGAGCCATTTGAAGCTGCATTTAAACTGCATTTTGGAAGTTCAAATTTTGGGGGCTTTTTGAATGTTTTCCTCAAGAAACATAATTTCTTATCAACTGAAGAAAGACATGAACATCTTGGATGACAAGACGGTGAGTAAATTGTCCGTAATTTTTGTTATGGAAGTGGACTTCTCCTTTAAAAATGGACAATTCGCCATCATTTTGTGTGTATTTCTCCATTCATGCGACGTGAAAGAGTACTTGTCCGCCGTATGAGAGGCGTTGCTTTGATGTCAGCTCTCAGAAAATCTGAATTGAGTTCTTTTTTGCGTTGTCAAATTTATCCATGTCTGCTCTTCTCTTACTCCCAGATATTGACATTTTTGAACGTTTTATGAGACGTGCAGCAAATGTATGCCATCTTATGTCCCGCCAGATAAATCAATAGGCTATGACACAGTTCAAATGTGCGCTTCTAATTTCCTAATACCACGCAGCAGATTCGTTCTGAATGAATCTCTTCGCAAATCGTCCCTCCCTAACATTTTCATCTCATTTGTATTCGTCAATAGATTTTCGTCATAGTTTTTGTCATTCAAAATGAGTTTTTGTTTCGTTATCGTCTCGTTTTTATCTGTGAAAAAATGTCATTGACAAAAATTATGACGAAAGTCATTCGTCAACACTGTTTCTTTGCGCACAAAAAGTATTCTTGTAGCCTCACAGCATTATGGTTGAACCACTGATGTCACATGGACTATTTTAACAATGTCCTTACTACCTTTCTGGGCCTTGAACGTGGAGGTTGCGTTGCTGTCTATACAGTTTCTGAAAGCTATTGTATTTAATCAGAAATATCTTAATTTTTGTTTCAAAGATCACGAAGGTCTTACAGGTTTGGAACGACATGAGGGTGAGTAATTAAAGATGGAATTTTCATCCCTTTAAATGCCTAAGAATTAGTAAAACCCATCAAAATCAGTCACTAATATATAGCTCCATGTCAAGGGTTGTTGATCAAACCTCATGAAATCACCACTGCAGGCTTTAAAGAGAAAATCACCACCCATTCCAGCACCCACTCACTCTAACTCAACTGCGGCTCATCTACTTGACATTGATGACTACTGCGATTGTGCTGAATGACTATTAACATGTATTGATTTGAGTTAAAAATTCAGGGCAATATTAAAGATTCAGCCACACTCAAGCCGTTTTTTTTCTCTGTTGTTGTGGGTTAAGCCAGACTATGTTGAATTTTAATGCTGTTTTGTCAGTCAGATCAATAACTGGGATCATCGTCTCACAATTCAACCCGATTCCATTAGTGAAGTTGCTTTGTGCTAGCACAGCGATCTTAACAGAGCATGGAGACATCCCAGCTGCACGTCAGCTCAAGCCCGCGGGCAAAACTGTTTGCGTATGGATTAAATTTCATATAGCATTGTGCTAAAACACAACGCTACACACTGTAATACGGTTCATTAAAATGTATGATCTCTGAAAGCGTTCTCACTTGATTAATCATGCCACCTTCATCTTCTAGAAAAACACCATCATGGCTACATTAATTATGAGAGCAAAAGAGTGTGATTAAAAATGTCAAAGCTGGTTGACTTGAGGTTTATGATGATGTGGGCTTTTCCTTTAAGTGCCAATAAAAGAAGGAGGACGTGCTGGGAGTGGACATACCAAGGTCTTTCAGGCCAGGGGTGCACAAACAAACCTCTTCACTTCAGTCTAACAAATGATGGCACAGTCAAGCAAAAGAACTAGAACATCAGCTACCAGAGCTAAAAAACATCATAAATTCTGCATTCGTACTCTAGTCTTTCAGACTAACTGAAGAGTTGAAAAGTTCACTTCTTGAAGTTAAACTCCGTCACGCTTCGCACTCGAGTCCTACCACACTTGATCGTAACGAGACAGTAGTAGTTAAGAATTAAGGTGCTTCAATCACTTCTGAGTATTCAGTGTGCTTATGGAGTGCTACACTCACTGGACGACTCAGAAAAATAAAAGCAGCGTCTGAGGGAAACGCGGATGAGTGGGTCAACCACAAGGAGCACTTACCAAAAGAGATGACTTACATAAATAGTTCAGAGAAAAAGGTTTTGATTTCCTCACCAGCATTTTGTTCCAGACTGTTTGAGTTTATTTCCTTGATGGAACACAAGAAATGTTTTGAAAAATGTTTGTACTGCCCTTTTTCTTTTCGCATTTTAAGAGCCATATTTTACAAAAATGAAAAAAAAAGGAATAAGATAAAATCCAAGTATTATCTAGCTATAAAATCAGAAGGTAATAATATTCTGCAATAAAATCAGTATTTTTTAGCTGAAAATGACATCAAAACACAATATAAGCTAATATGTTCAAGCTATAAAGTAAGAAAATAACCAAATATTGCCTAGTTATAAAATCAGAGAACAACCCAATATTTTCCAACTATAAAATTAGAATACAAGCCAATATTGTCTAGTAATAAAATCAGAATATAACCCATAAATTTTCTAGCTGTAAAAAAACAAAATTTAAACTGAATATATCTTTATTTTCTAGAAAAAATATAACCCAATATTTTCTAGCTATGAAATAAAACTTTAACTAAAAATTTGTGTTCTTGTGCACATTATTTAAATAAAATAAAATAAAAAATAGTTTTTTAATAAGATAAGAATATAACCAAGTATTATCTTGCTATGGAATCAGAATATGTCAATAATTATAATTATTTGTAATTATAAACACAATATAAGCCAGTATTTTCAAACTATTAAATTAGAATACCAGCCATTATTGTACTGTAATAAACAGAATATAAATCTGAATATATTCTTATTTTCTAGCTATGAAATAAAACTGTAACTCAAAATTTGTGTTCTTGTGCACATTATTCTAAAATAAAAAAACAAAAATAAATAAATAAATAAATAAATAAAATAAAATAATCTATTAGAAGGTTTCCCAAAAACCTAATTTGAGCAAACAAGAATTGAGGGCCAATCCCAATCCTGCTTTCCAATTTTACACATTAAAAGAAATTTGGACATGAAACCATATTTTACAGAATGTCATTTTTGCGATTTTCTAATAAAATATCTTAAAACAATATGCCTAAATTTTCTATAAGATTAAAAAACTATAAAATTCAAATTCAAGTCAATACTGTATAGGAAAATCGTCATATATCCCAGAACTTTTCCAGCTGTAAAATAACAATGTAAACCCCAGTATTTTATAAAATAAAATAAAATAAAATAAAATAAAATAAAATAAAATATATTTTACAGAATGTCATTTCTAATAAACTGCAAAAGAAAACAAAAACATCGCCCACAGCTTAAAAGTACTGTACAAAACTGCATTATCAATTATTAACAAACTGTCGTTACTTGGTCCTCTTCAGCTATGTGGCACTATGTTACACTACTCTGTTTCCCAGCTGACATAATTTGTGTGTTGAGACTCTGTCCAGCTGTGTAAAAGTGTGGAGAAGAGGCTTACTCTCTTTATGTGAGCTCTCTTCCCGCTGGCTGAAATATTGATGCATGACGAACCACTGTGCATACTTAGTATCTCATATCACACACACACACATACATACATACACACTCAAAGACCAACACAGATTCTATGCACTAACAGTCACACGCTGTTATCAGCAGCACAGATATCCACAAACTCAAAGTACGACTGTTCCAGAGAAAAGAACAACTTGCTGTGTGATCTTTAAAGTGGTGTCCTAATATTACTGTCCTATTATAATCATCTGTATGCTAAAATCATTAAATAATGGCAGAGACTGGAGGCAGATATATAAATATATATTTACGTCATTTATTTTTCACACAAGCTACTTTATATCGATCATATGTGCCATCATTTACCATCACTTTAACCTCATATTTCTTTTAGCTGATACTTAATCTTGAAAACAATAATAATTTAACAACACTGTTAAATTTCAATTGAATTTCAAACTGAATATCCATTTTTTAAACTGTACAGAACATGCTGTGATGCCTAAATTCAGTTTTAATGTTTAAAATGTTTGATTTTAGTGCTTTATTTTGTAACCTTTAAATTTTATATCATTTTATCAGTCAGAGTTTTAATATCAGTGCAACCCTTACAAATAATACCATTA
>JAHKKF010514760.1:0-33990 GCA_019740295.1 Labeo calbasu
ATACTCGACTCACTGAAATAAATCAAGTCTTACTTACGATAATACTATGATAAGCTATGATTGTAAAATACGAAAAAGCAATTCAGACACACACAGTTTAATGTACTTATTCTACTTAATTTTTGTAATTACCTTTTTAAAATAGGCTAAGTAATAAATATATATATATATATATATATATATATATATATATATATACACACACACTACCAATCAGATTTTTTACCAAAAAGATTTTTTTATGTTTTTTAAAAAAAAAAACTCTCCTGCTCACCAAGCCTGCATTTATTTGTTCCCAAGTACAGCAAAAGCAATTTTCAAAAGTACAATTTTGAAATATGTTTACTATTTAAAATAACTGTTTTCTATTTAAATATATTTTAAAACATAATTTATTCCTGTAATTTTAAAGCTGAATTTTTAGTATTATTACTCCAGTCAAATGATCCATCAGAAATCATTCCAATATTCTGACTTGCTGCTCAAAAACATTTATTATTATGTTGAAAACAGCTGGGTAGAATTTTACCATTATAAATATCTTTATCATCATCTTTTAATCAGTTTAAAGCATCCTTTAAAGTATTAATTTCTACATTTTTTCCAAACAACAACAAAAAATTATACTGAAGGATCATGTGACACTGAAGACTGGAGTAATGATGCTGAAAATTTGATTACAAGAACAAATTACATTTAAAATATATTCAAATAGAAAACAATTATTTTAAATAGTTAACATATTTCAATGGATAGCAGAAGAGAGTTCTTTAAAACCATTAAAAATCTTACTGTTCAAAAACTTTTGATTGGTAGTGTTTGTGTGTGTGTATATATATATATATATATATATATATATATATATATATAGTCATGACTACATTTTGTCACTACATTGCCAGTTTTGCCTCCATACTCTTCCTTGTGCTTAATGATAAATTTAGTTCATTTTGATTTAGCTGATTTAATTCTGACAAGTTTATTATGGATAAACCTAATTATTAGCACTACCGTGGTAAATTAGAGTTCAGCAATCTAAACACCAGACACAGAATCAATATTTATTCATTCATTCATATACAGTAGTATTTTCAGATGAACAAAATTATAAAAGACTGGTGACCATAACTGCAACAGTGTAACACATTTAAATATAAAGTTGAAAATCCAAAACAAGGCCATTAAACAGTCCAAATGGCCATACTGTTAAATGCACAGATCTTGTCCGATGTTGATGAGAAGGGGAAAAAAATTGTAAAGACTAAACAAAAGCACAGAGATCAGTATCTGTATTTGGTTGAGTAATCTTTCGGGGACACTACGAGACCTCTTCCTTTTCTCGCCCCCCTGTAGACAGTCTCAATAATGTCTATCATCTCCTGCTTGTCTTCCATGGTCCAGTTTATCTTGTTGTTGTTACCAGTGCCAAGATCAATCATGATGTGCTTGTTCCTGAGATAGACAAGCAAAAGCAGAAATATGTATTAGCATACATATGCACTGTGAAACTAGTACAACCATTAAGGAAATGTTAATATCACTAATGGTAAATCAGAGCTTGTTAATCCAAAAAAAAAAAAAAGTAAAGTACACCACTAGGGTCAGATAACTCTACATTACGTGCTTTTCAGGGTAAAAAAAAAAAAAAACAAGCAAGAAGTCTAGAATGTTCCACATATGAGGGAGAGTAAATGACCATATGTTGAATTGCTGACTGACTTGGCTGAATGCAATGGATAAATTGACTCACTGTAGTCATTATTCTACCTTAGGACTTACCTGAAAAAGAACATGACTGTGCAAGGATCATACAACTCATACATCTTGTTGAAATCTGGCACTTCTGTGATATCCACAAGATAAATGACTGCAAAATTCTTCACCTGAGGAAACACGTGATATTAAACATTAATAGACTAATACAAATGTACATAATTTTTCCCAAAGCAACGGTGTAATTGTCAAGAAAAAAATATTCATATTAGCTGATCTGACGTGTTTACGTTCAAGTCGGTGGTTGAATATTAGGACAGTGTAATACCTTTTCCGCGATGCTGTACAACACTTCATCCATTTTCATACATGTAGGGTCCCAATCGTGGCCAAATCGTATAACAATAACACGGTCTTCCTCTGATAAAATAGCCTGGTCCACTTGCCAGCCATTGTGAAGATGAGGGAGCATGTACGACATTTTGATGGATATCAAAACACACTTCTAAAAGACAAAAGAGGTTGTTCTCAAATTCACATGCTTGAGAATTATTAACAAACGGTTCAAACGTTATAAAATATGATGCGATACTAATTGTTTACATTCACACGTTGTTTCCTCGTATTAGCATTAGCTTTGAATTCTAGAAAATAGTAGCAGACGCCAACAGAAGTTTTCTTTAGTGAAATATTAGAGTAACGGAAAAGAAAAAACCTTTAAAGGAAAATGCAATCCTTACCTCACAATTTAAATTAACCTTGTCGTGTAGATAAAGTGTGTGTTAACACTTTATTAGATATGTAACAGTTTAGTACTGTTTTTAGTACTACAACGACGGCGGCTAGTGGACAATGCGTACAAACCGATGTCATTATCGCCATCTGCTGGATTGGAGAAAGCAGTTAAATCTACAACTGGAAATATTTTAATCAGTCTTTATAGAGATTCAGGTTTAAAGTTTAAATTTTAGTATGTATTAAGACATAAGACGTGTCAGTTTCACTTATTTGCCCTTAATCACAAACCTATGCACAGCAATGGTTTATAAGTATCATGGCAAAATACCTATGCTAAATTCTTGTATACTAAAAAGTACTGTTTGTTTTATAATTACCATGTGTAATGTTTATACTTTTACAAATCCATGCAACATTTACCATTTTAATCCTAAGTTAATTTTAGACAATTTAACATTAAGCTGAGAAGCAAAAAGGTGATTAAAACTGGAAAAACTTCAAAGAAATTTTGCCTGTGGACTTCTTTAACTTAAACATTTTAGGTTCGGTGTAGGTGTATTAACGTATGAAAGAAAGTGTATATCTTGATAAATCAGACCAGACATTTATATAAAGCGTATACCAAGATCTTAGATGTAGACTTTACTGTGTACATCGTATACATTTAAACCTAATATGTGACCCTGGACCACAAAACCAGTCTTAAGTCACTGGGGTACATTTGTAGCAACAGCCAAAAATACATTGTATGGGTCAAAATTATTGATTTTTCTTTTATGCCAAAAATCATTAGGAAATTAGGTAAAGATCATGTTCCATGAAGATATTTTGTAAAATTCCTGCTGTAAATATATCAAAACTTAATTTTTGATTAGTAATATGCATTATTAAGAACTTAATTTGATCAACTTTTTTTTTGATCAAAGATTTTTTTGCACCCTCAGATTTCACATATTAAAATAGTTGTATCTCGGCCAAATATTATCCTATCCTAACAAACCATGCCCCAATGGAAAGCTTATTTATTCAGCTTTCAGATGATGTATAAATCTCGAAATTGACACACATGACTGGTTTTGTGGTCCATGGTCACATATATATACATTTATTAAGTCTATGGATATGTAAACATTAACAATGTCTATATTTACTAGTCACAACATATCCATAGAGGGTTTTTGTAGTCATATATCTTTTAGAATACTCTTTAAATGTAACTGGCAGCATGAAGAATGTCAGCAAGAAAAATGTGTTAAAATATTGAGAATATTGGTAACAATTTACAATAAGGTTTCTTACTTCACATTAGTTAACATGAACTAAGAATGAACAATACTTCTACAGCATTTATTAATGTTAATGTTAATTTCAGTATTTACTAATGCATTATTAAAATCACAAGTTGTGTTTGTAAACATTAGTTAATGCTCTATGAACATGAATGACTAACGCTAATGGAACCTAATTATAAAGTGTTACCAGATTTTTCTTCATATGAGACCTATGAACACAAACATAAATGTATATTTATTTTCCCCATTTGTGTGCTGCAAATAAATAGTAAATACTACTTAAAAAAACTACATACTGGTTAACTGAAACATTTTGTTCTCTGATAATGACAATTAAGTTTGAGGTTGAAAAATTACTACACATAAACATACATACATTGAAAGAAGTGCACTTGTAAGTATGTATATATGCTCTAATTTATTTACACAGCTTTTATTTTGTAAGCTTAGATGTTGTTGTTTACTATACTGAATACTGAACAGGGGAAATAAAATAGGACCTCAAGAGTCTACAAGATATTCTGATGCTTACAGTCAATGCACAATTGAAATGAACTGCAACCAAATCAAATTCCTCAGCAAAACCTCCACACTTTAGTAAGTGTAAGTTGAGAGGATGTCACTTAGGTAAGCAGCATTAATTAATAATATAAGAGAAAAGTTTTTGGCAAAAACAATCTGAAAACAATAATTTGAATATACCATATTTATAAAAGTATAAGGCAAGCAAAATAGAAATTTAACAATAAATGGAACTGATTAACAGAAAGACACATGGTCTAAATCAAAAAAGGAAACGGGTAACCTCATAAACTCTTACATTCCAACAAATATATAAAGAATGTCACAAAAAAAGTTCATGACATTTGGCAAATAGGAAAAGTATAATTCACACAAACGTTTTCAACCCTAGAACTATAAATGGGCTACAAACATCTAATTTTACATGAACCTTGCTTGAAGTCATACCTCAGTGAAAAGTATTGGATGTATACTTTAAAATGATTAATATGAAACAAAACATAAGCATTCACACACACACACACACACACACACACATTTATGAACAGCAGCCAAACATTGAAGACACTTTCGCTCGTTTCAATCTCTCAAGTTCTACTTGGTTAAGTTTAACACTAGTTTCGGTGAGAATGGAACATATTTTGCATTGTTTCAAGGAACATGTAACGGTTTAGGCTTTCCGTACAATTTGCATTCAAGTCCTCCTTGTCTAATGTGAAGCTACTCTTGAAGGTCCTCCATCTCCACGTCTGCCACAGTGGCTGTCTTCTCCGGCTCAATCTCTGGGATGTAGAGGTTATGCTTCAGTTTCATCAGCTCTGCCATATTGAAGCCTAAAAGTACCACAGCCTTAGTTTTCTGTATGTTCTTCAGACATCTGGTACGCTTGGAGCCGATCTGGCAAGCGACGTCAGTTTTGTTAAGCATTAAACGGTTACTCAGGGCAATGATCTCCTTCTTGAGCGGGTAAGGCTGTGTATTGAAGTACTTATTGACAAACTCACGACGATCTTCAAAGGAAGACAACTCCATTCCAGAAGGATCCAATGCTAATTGCACGGAAGGATCGATGACTACTTCAGGTGCGGGGACGGTTAGACCTGCCAACCTATCTCGCTCGAGCTTCCTCTTCCTTGCCAAGCGTTCCTCCCGCTCTCTCCTATTGGCCTCCATAGCTTCCTTGAAGGCTATTTCCAGACGCAACTTGCTCTGCATCTCTGCTTCCGATTCTTGTGGCTGCGTGGCAGGAACAGAGGCTTGAACTGAAGTCGGGGTTGGACCGGTGATTTGTTTCGGATGAGCCGGGTATGACACGACTGCTCGGTTTGCTCTGGGAGTAACAGCTAATCCTAAATTCAGTTTATCGCTATCTTTGAGACTCTTCGGTGCACTGCGGCATTTAGCCAAGTGGACAATGATGGCCTTGGTGGTGGTTTTCCCAGTGTACACGCCACCACAGTAGAGGCATCGGTACGATGGCGTTTTCAGTATAGCATGCAGAGTCGGCACAATGAAATGTTTCTCTTTGAGGTGCATCTGGTAGCATTCCTTGTTCAGAAGCTTCTCCGAGCAGAATGGGCACTCCGTGCTGTCAGGCTTGGGTGTGGGCACGTTGCACGGTGTGGACACCTGGCCAATACCCAGAGGATTGTTGGGCAACATCTTCACGAAGATCAGATCGAGGGAGCTTGTGACCAACGCAAGGTTGAGCTCCTTTTCACCCATAATTAGCTTAGGAGCCGTGGTCCTGATGTCGAAGTAAGGGAAAAGCAGATTCCCTGAATCATCAGTATAGAGTCGGTATTCGCGCCTCATGAAGTCACAGTTGCTCTTTCGGTTCACATTATGTTCATTCTGGATATGGTCGACAAGCTGCTTGATGGAGTAGAAGAGCCCCGAACAGAACAAGCAGTTCATGCCATGAAGCAGGTGTTCAAAAACTCCCTTTTCTGAAATCAAAATCTTGCATGTCAGGCATTTCACCGTCTTGTCTGGCATCTTTTTCAAGAATGGAGCACGTGCGGCTAGACCGACCTTGGGCATTTTAGCCGCCTCTTTGTGAACCTCTGGATGGGACTCGTAGATATCGGACGGGAAGAGTTCGTTACAAATAGGACATGTGATCCACTTTTTGGTTTGCTTGGGCGCCGACAAAGAGTTGATTGGTTTGCTTTGCTGAACAGGTAGATTGTTCTGGGATGGAGGCAAGGGTGGTTTGTTGCCTCCTTGGGAGTTATTTCCTTGGACCGATAGGACCTGCAAAGGTGCAAGAGTGTAGGTGGGCAAGCCGTCCACCTTGTTGCCAGTGGGGACCAAATGGCTCAGAAGTGATTGAGAGGTTATCATGGTGCCTCCAGAAGTGGGTTGATTTGTGGGCATTCTTGGATTAGCAGCGAGGGACTGGGGTGCCGGTGGCCTGACAGCGGGTACATTAAGGCGAACACCTGGCGGTAAGACAATTTGGCGGGAAACGGGTTGTAGTTGTGACTGACTAGGTAGTCCTACCCTGACAGACACCTGGCTGGGAGGAATGGCGCTAGGAGCAGGAGGCAAGGCAGGTCTGGTAATTTGGGTGTTCTGAAAAGACAGCGGGACCCCAGGCCTCAGTAGACCCTTGGCCTCAGCGCTCGCGAGCTGAACCAGAGCAGAAGCTTGAGTTGGGAGAAACGGCTGGCTGCTTCCAGGGGCAGCAATGACTGCAGAACCACCATTTTCCGGCCCTTTCATTCCACCGGCGGCCAGTGTGGAAGTCACCGCTGGCTGATCTTTCATCATCAAGACAGGAGGAGTGGTTTGTGTTTTCGGTGCTAGAGCAGGGTACTGTTTCTTACTTTCAGTTTCAAAAATTAGAGCTCTGATATGAACATCCAGCTCCTTGTGCTTTTCTGATGTTAGAAGATGATACAGCAAGTGTTCAGATGTCTCTGCTGATACATAACACTTTTTACAGTAGAATTTCTGAGACCTGTCTCCCAGGGCCAGAAGTTCTCGTTCCGATCTCTGCCCGGCGTATTTATTCAACGTGGAAGTGTAGTGATAAAGAAGAACATGCTTTTTCACGCTATACAAAAGAGTATCTTGTATATGGCATCTTCGGCACTGAAACACAGTGCCATTCACAGCCCTCGGAGGCAGCTGTGGGGCATTCGGAGCCGGAGTTTCTAACTTTGTGTCCTCAACATGGAACAACTTGAGGTGCCTGGAGACCACTCTGGGGTGGGCTATGAATGGGCAAGAAGTACATGCCGAAAGCTTGCACAGACGCTCTTCTTCATCATGGTAGCGCTGAACATGGGTTTTGTAGGCATGCCAGGATCTTGTAGAGAACTCGCATAAGGTGCAGCACAATCCTCGAGTCCGATATTCCCACTGAGAACGGAAAGCGCTAATTTAGAATTTCAGCCAGTTGATATTCAAAGATGCTCATTATTTAAACCGTTTTATCTTAGTAAAGCTGAAATAATTTACTAAAGTAAAAAGTTTTAAGTTCACCTTCTTTCTCCACCGGCCGTCAAACCCATCGGATAAACTGGGCCAGTCGGTGGCATCAAAAACATTGTCTCCTGGGTAAAATTCCTGGAGTTCCTGATAAACAAAAATAGGAAATAACAATTAAAACTGTATTTTTATACACATGGGATTACAGTTGTAGTCTATTTTATTTTTATTTGTACGCTGTAAAACAAACATACCTGGCCCAAATTAAGACATTCTTCAAGTCCAAATTCTCCAAGAATGTTTTTCACTTTTCGTCTTGTTCTGCGGATCTTCTCCAACCCTCTGACTGGAAACTGGTACATGGTCCTACACCTGAAAGAGAATCACTTTTTGTTTCCATTTGAATGATGTACTTATTTTGATTTCTAATTTGATTTATTGACCAGTATTGAAATTATATGACATTAAGGCAAGATTACAATAAATGCTAGGTGGCATATTTAGGTGTGTCACAACACTTCTTAACCAAACACTTTTTGTTCAGAGATGCAGATAGTAAAACTTAATTGTTTGGCATTGCTGATTTGCATCACTGTTTTTATGGACTGAGCAGAAAACACACACACAAAATCCAATATGTGACCCTGGACCACAAAACAAGTCATAAGGGTAATTTTTTTTTTTTTTTAATTGATCTCTATACATCATCTGAAAGCTGAATAAATAAGCTTTCCATTGATGTATAGTTTGTTAAGACAATATTTGGCTGAGATACAACTACTTGAAAATCTGCAATCTGAGGGTGCAAAAAAAAAAATAAATTCAAAATATTGAGAAAATCGCCTTTAAAGTTGTCCAAAGAAAGTTCTTAGCAATGCATACTAATCAAAAGTTAAGTTTTGATATAATTACGGTAGGACATTTACAGAATTTACTTAATATCCTAATTATTTTTGGCATAAAAGAAAAAATTGTACATTTGACCCATACAATGTATTGTTGGCTATTGCTACAAATATAGCCGTGCTACTTACAACTGATTTTGTGGTCCAGGGTCACATATGTACAACACCAAAGAAAAAAAACAATTTTTTCGGAATGCTTTTCAACCTGGACTCTACCTAAAAAAACAAAAAAACATAAGGACACCAACCGACAACAGTGGTTATACATAAACATGTTTTAACTGTCTGGTCGAAATTATTGCTAGGGACAATTAAGTAGTCTCTGGATATTAGTGGGGACATGTCCCAAGCACACCTACTAAATTCCAAACCTTTAGCTTGCCATTTTGAGTATCAATTCTTTGGGCACCATATTGACACCCACATCATTACCATGGAAACCAACAGATTTATACCAGATACTGACTACTGTTTGAGCAATGGATCCAAATACATCAATTGTAAAATAACAGTCTGGTCAGATTTGAAAAAAAAAAAAAATAATAATAATAAAAATAATCAAAAGAGTGAGCACCTGTAAACAAAGCTTAAAATGCTTGCTGTTAAACCTTAATTAATCAATCAAAATTAGAGATAAAATTGTAAAAAAAAAAAAAAAAAAAACTTTGAAAGTAACCAAAACAACAACTTAAGAAATAGGAATATTTCTTTATATAAACTCAGGACAAACATTACAATGCAGTCACTAATGTGTTACATTAGTATACATTAGTGCATTATTGTTTGACTGCATTCATTTATATACATGCACATATTCTTTTACAGTTTAACAATGTCTATTTCTATGCTACAAAATGCAACTGAAATTATTTGACTATTAGTAAATTATATAGAATATCAGTATATCTAGTTGTGGTAACATGAAAAAACACAATGTTCATCATTTGTCAATCAGGAGCAGTTTAATAGAAATTTGAATTTCATATATTCAAATATGTCTGAAACTATATTTTGTGATTTCTGTTATTTTCTTCAACTTATTTATTTAAATGTCTCACTCTGAATAAATATAAATGTTGTCTGCTTCCTCCAAATTAAAATACCAAGGGAAGTTTGTTAGTTTTGACCTAATTATTTTCTGACTCTGAATGGTTATCACATCTCCATTACATTATTCAAATAACGAAAATTAGATTAATAAGCACTTGCCATGAAAAGAAGTTCAAAAGAACATTAATTTTCTTCAGGGCAAATTTAATTATTTTATTTTGTTGTAAAAAGGGTTTTTAAATGTTCTCATCTTTGCCTGTTGAACGTGCTGTGATTATGATAATCAACACAATCTGATGAATTCAATACTAGAGCAAATTATACAACACATCTCACTCACATGGAGGAATTCCTCATGCAATATCTACACGAATGCTGGAAATACACATGCATGCTAAATGACAGATATTGTGAACTAAAGACAAAACATCAGATCTTAGTTAGCCCTGCATCAGTCAAACGCAACACTTTGTGACCGCACACGTTTACATTATCATATCCTGTGAGCGCCAAAATGCATATCAAATTTAAGCTGTAATTATTTATTTATTGCAAGCATCAACTGCAGCCGCTGGCCAAACATATCCACACCCGCCAAAGCACACGAAATGTTCGAAACAATAGTCTAACGTAATTGTAAACTAGCCAGATGTAATGTATCAAGCAAGCGCCCCGCATTGATATGAATTCGACAGGAATGATTTCGCCGATCCATCCAAGAACGCGCGGTTCTAAATAACGCAGTGATGTCATAAAGTAACCTCTTCTCAGCTCTCGGCTAATGGGCTTCGTTCTACTTCCTGATCATACCGAACCCGCAACAACTGTACGCAAAAGCTAATGTTCCCACTGCTATCTAATTGTGAGGACATTACCTTTTTTCAGCGCCACACCGACTCAGGGAGGGGATTTAGCTACTTTCACCAATCCGCGTGCTTGCCAAAACCGATGAGAGAAGATGTGGAAGCGGTGTAGGATGTTGAAACAGTAATTCTGCGCTCTCAACTACAGAAACCAGCAACGTAGAGTATTTATTAATATTTGCAAGTAGGACTCATTTATTGTGCTTGCCGTTTAGAGTCGAGAAAATGGCGCATTGAACAACTGGGAAGTGACGTCAGGGAGTAATTATCATACTGCGTGCCTGGCCAATCGCATTTCAGGACGCTTGAAATGGAAAAACTTTCTTCTATATCACTCCTGCCGGTTTTCAGTGGTAATCACGTGGAGTGGTAAGTCTAACTTTTAAGTGGGACCTAGTCCGGTTGTGGTTAGTTTCAATCTTTCAAATACTCATCATAATGAGGCATTCTCTTAAATGTGGTCTGGTCACGAGGGGGCGCTCTTACATGTAATTCATAGGCATTGCCACTAGATGGCACCTTGAACAGTCAGCTGGTTGCTGAGCAACGGCACAAGATGGGAGGGGTCTTGTTGCTGAAGTCATATCACACCACTAGTCTTCATCCAATGGGTAACAAGTAATTTATACTAGCAAAGGCATATAAAAAACGGGCTTATAGCTACTTGCAGTGACGGTGCATGAAATTTTTAACAATTCAGATTTGTTTTTTATTTCATGACAAAAAGTTACATTAGACTCTACATGTGAAGTATTTTTTTGATTTAATAAATGGGTTGATCACAACAATTTTGTTCGCATTTTTTAAATTTTAAATTCTGTCAATCCAATGTAAAAATATTTATAAACAATGCAAATTATAGATTTTTTTTATTTAACGACCCGATATTGTTTCAAATAATGATTGCGATCATCGTAACATGCGCTGTACATTTCATAATGACGTTATACCTATTTATTAAATTAGTTTACAGAACTAAGGGTTGCCAGGTAATGGGTGATGATTTTCTTAGAAAATCTAGAGAATTTTGATTCCCCAGTGGCTAAAATAGTGCTAACCTATCAAGTTGTGCGATTTTACGTTATACGTGAATTAATTTTCAATTTTAACGTTTTAGAAAATTAATTCATGTTGTTCGAAAAATAAGTACTTATATTATTGGACAAAAATTTTCATTAAAACGTCAAGCGTTATCCTTCCGCCACAAGATATAGTTCGTAAATAAAATGGCGTAGCCGCACTACACTTGTGCTTCATTCACTTTTATTAATATAAATGAAAGTGAGAATATCCACCTTATTTTTCCTGTAATAGACCATTTGTATTTTTTATAGGTCTAGCTTTTGGTCTCATCTGCGTCCAGCTATTTTTAGCTGTACAAAACAGCTCGTTTTGTTGCTCGATATTGCGAATCGGTGTCTTAACGTTATTTTAATGTATTATCTGAATTATCAACACGCTGGTTTGTAGTGCAAACAGTTTTACCGTTTACCGCACGTTGCTATTTTTCTCGTTATTTAATACAGCTCGCCCATAGGCTTACTTCCATGTTGAAAAATAAGGTGGATGAGCATGTGAAATTTAGTATTTTGCTGTGTATTTAAATACAGTTTGGTGAATTCTGTCTTGCTTTTTTTATTGCAGAGCATTTGACCAAGAACTGAACTCAAAACACAAACGCCCTCTATGGGTGCTGTGGAGTGATATAAACAGCAGTTAGTTCATAGCTCGGTTTTTTGTCTTGTACTTATTTGTCTGTATTTGAAATTGTTGGTCTTGAAACTGTTGTATGTAAATATTACCACAGACAATGTATTTTGTGTCTTCCTCTGGCAGACAACAAAGAAATGACAATAAACCACTTCACTTGACTATACTGTATTAACCAATCAGCACAGAGTACCAAAATCATTTGGTTTACAAATGTTACATGACCCCCAGAGGTAAATACAGTCATGACTATATAATCTGACTGGGGCAAGACACACATTCCTTTCCCTGATGCCATTTTCTAATAGTTTTCATACTTGTATTATGGTCTTGTCAGTTTCATTAATGTAAAACCTGTTTTTGTTATTTAAATGATCATAAATCAGGATCAAAGACATTTGACCAAAACAATGAGACAAAGGCATTCAAAAGATGGATTGGTGTAACAGGAGATTTATTATCAAACTCAAGTTCATTTCAAACAGTGCATGCCACAACATACAAATTATGATTATTATAATCAGTTGTTTCAACATGACTTTTTCCTTATCTGGAGATGATCATAAACCTTCAAGATCCTTGGATGAAAACTGTTCGGAATGTGAAACGGGAAACCATACTCCAGATACAAAAGTTGCATGGACTGTAAATACTACATACTATGCTCCAAAGTTATGAAGAGCTAATCGGAACATGTCGTTGGTGCAGACCCATTTGTTATCTACGTTCTTCAGCAAGAAGACCTGCTGAAAGCCCATAACTTGGTCCTGATCAGCCTGTTAAAACATACAAAAACAATATTAATGTTTGTGGGGTTTTTTCACAGTCATATTAAAAGGAATAGCTCACCCAAACATAACAATTTGCTGAAAATGTACTCACCCTTGGCCACCCAAGATGTAGATTAGTTGTAGAGATGTACAGAAATTTACCATTACATCACTTGCTGACCAATGGATCTAGTGAATGGGTGCCGTCAGAATGAGAGTCCAAACAGCTGATAAAAACATCCCAATCCCACTACCAGTCAAAAGTTTTTGAACAGTAAGATTTTTAATGTTATTAAAGAAGTCTCTTCTGCTCACCAAGCCTGCATTTATTTGATTCAAAGTACAGCAAAAACTAAATTTTGAAATATTTTTACTATTAAAAAATAACACTTTTTTTAATATATTTTAAAATTTAATTTATTCAAAGCTGATTTTTTTAGCATCATTTCTCCAGTCACAATGATCCTTCAGAAATCATTCTAATATTCTGATTTGCAGCTCAAAAACATTTATTATTATTATTAACATGTTGAAAACAGCTGAGTAGGATTTCATTCAAGTTTTTCGATGCACAGAAAGTAAGTTTTTTAACTTGCAAACCGTGTTTGATCTGTGCATTATTTATGACAATTTTTTCACTGGAGAAAGTTATATTGTGGATAGAGAACTAATTTTTCATCATTAAGTGTCTTAATTTATTTTTTTCTTACAAACACAGCTTTTCATTTAAAAAGACATTAATTGATGGACTGGGGACATGTGGATTACTTGTGATGTTTTTAATCAGTAGTTTGAACTGTCATTCTGACGGCACCCATTCACCAATGGTGAGCAAGTGATACAATGCTACATTTCTCCAAATATGTTCCGATTAAGAAACTCAACCACATTTTAGATTGCCTTAGGGTAAGTACATTTTCAGCAGATTTTCATTTTTGGGTGAACTATTATTTTAAAACATAACAGCACTGGTATTATTTTCTAAACAAAAATGCATAAATCTACTAATTAAATCCAAATTTTGACAGCTGTCTGACGAAACAGAAATGCAGTCTTACTTTGAGCTGGCCCATGACCATACTCATGACACAGCTGTCTGGAGTGGGGTGATGGTCCTGAGCGGTGATGCTGTGCTGAATGGTCTGAAAGGGAAGGCTCTGCAAACAGGCACATTCCGTTACACATAATCAGACAATGTGTATGTGACAGTAATGACAGCTGTAAAATAAGCTAACTTACACTTAGTTTGGTCATAATTGCATTCTTCCCTTGAAATCCCTCTCCTTCCCATGTCAAACAGGAAGCATCGGTCTAGGGAAGAAAAATGTAATATCATAATCAGACACACAAGCATAGAATGAAGTACTAAAACACAACAAACACAATATTCCACAGCTAAAACAAAATAAAGATCGTTTAAGATAAAATAATACGGGTTTCGGAACGCCAGATAACGAGGTTCACTAACTTAACTGTAATTTTACTCGCAAATATTCACTTACATACAGGTCGGCGAGTTTCACGCGGTCTGTATCAAACTGCTGGTAATAGTGTTGTACGAATCCACTGCCGATTTGCTCCCACATCGGTTTTTCTGCCATTGTTTTTCGCTGTATAAAAGATCCGGTGCTAGTTTGAACAGACAAATTTCCACGTGTAGCCGAGTCTGCAAACAAACACTGGAATCACTGATCACAAAGTTAAACGAAAGTGTATCACTATGTTATTAAATTGTCATATTTTATATATGTGTTTAAAATATTTTTGCTGTAGATACTATTTTTTAAACTTACAAATAATCGCCTCAATGTGACAACGCTAGCGTTACCTGGGCTGAGTAACTTCGCGCCTTATTGGCCGGAACAAGAAGCAGCGATGACAGAGTCAACTGCAGATCTGAGATCAGCTTTTAGGAGAGTATGTGAATCACAAGAATTGAGTTGTTAGGAAACCGGATGATTTTTTGGGTCATACGAAACGAGTACACAACCGATGCTTTCTAAGAATCTTTTATAATATGCATACGAACACAAACAAACAAAAGACAATAGTTAATTCTCAACAAAAGGAACAGCACTATACAGTTTGTTAAAGTATAAATTATTTTAAGTCATGCAAACAACAGGTATGATAATAATAATACTTAAAAACCGAGTAAATATTTCACTTCACTTCATATAAAATGTATAATATTACAGACAAAACAATCAAATGGATTTTTTTTCGAAACTCACACTCATTTGTTGGAACTTCAAACAATATTGGAGCATTTTGTATGAATTTATAAGAATAAATAAACAAACAAACGTGGCGTGTATCATCATTATTATTATAATATATGTTCTTTTAATTATTGTACATATCCATTTATGTCTATTCAATAATTAACCCATATAAACATATTCTCCAATGTCTATCCGTTCAGTCTTCTGCTAATATCTATATAGCTGCTTAATTTATTTGGACAAGCACAGCTAAGTATTAGATTTTACAGTGTATTTCATTTTTATTCTCTCTATATTTGCATTGCATTTATTAGCTATAGAAATATTTTATACATTAAAACATTGGATTGTTGTTAGATCAATATATTATACAATTTTTATAATTATTGTATTACATATTATATTTCTATCATGTGAAATGTACTTCTTATCTTATGTTTTGAAGTCAAACACATTGTGAGTGTTACAGTAAAATAATAAAATAATAATAATAAAAAAGCATTGACCGGTAAGGACTTTTAAAAGACTTTTATAGGTTGTGTAGGACTCTGGGATCGCCTGTTCATCTATGGTGTCAAGCAGACGGTTCAATCATGCCAAAATGTGTTCTTAAAATATGTTTAAAGACCTTTTGTATACTTTATAGTTAGATGAAAATGAAACATCAAAGGAACATAACCGACAATATTTCTTTCTAGAATATATGTACCAGGCACAAATCGGACAGCTATGAATTCGGCTACGTGTTGTCACACGGATGTATTTACTGCTTCTGTAGAAGTTAAATGCATAATCATGTCTGGGTCTCAAGGAGTTACTGCTTTGTGTGAAAATCCCACAGAAGTGTTTTTGGATGTTTCAAAATTGCTCATTACATACGCGGACAATATTCTTAGGTAAGTGAAGTGTTCCGGAGACATTACACATTGCCGGGTGGAATGCTGTTATGCCTGAATATTGGAAATGACAGTTTCTTCTGTATGTGGGTGTGCTGTCCACCAGACAGACTGTCCAACCATCTTGTTTTGTTAAATTCCTTATTCTACACTCATCATATTGTACGCGAAACCTATTCTACATATTGTTTTTATCCCTTTTTTATTGTGTTTTGTAGAAACCCAAATGAGGATAAATACAGATCAATTCGTATCGGAAACCCAACATTTTCCACCAAGCTTCTGCCTGTCAAAGGAGCAGTTGAATGTCTGTTTGAGATGGGATTTGAGGAGGTTGGTGCCCTGCATGTGACATATATATGTATACATGTAGATATGTACACCTTTATGGCTTCAAAGCATCATAACATGTCAGATTTGCTTTCTCTATGTGTCCGTGTTAGGCTGAAACCCACCTAGTGTTTCCAAAGTCTGCATCTGTAGAGAGGTTGAGACAGGTGCGGGAGACAATTGCTGCTGAGAGGGACCAGAGACTTCAAAGTCAACAAAGTGCCATAGTTCCTCCAAGCCCTGCTCCACCACCACCACCACTGTCCTCCGCTTCTTCTGCAGGCTCTGCTTCTGCCACTGCCATCCCTACGCCTGCACCCGCTTCTGTGCCATTCACCGTGAGTCTCTTTTTTTCTTCCTAATTCTGTTTTATTTTGTAGGGTTAAGGTCTTATTTGTGTGTGGTTTGTTTTAAGAACGATATCATGAATTTGATTTTCAGCTTATAGCTGAAGCTTTCTGCCCAACCAGTTAAAACGGCAGAATGAAAGGCTCTCCCAAAAATGAAAATTCTGTCATTAATTACTCACCTTCATGTCCTTACAAACCTGTAAGACCTTTGTTCACCTTCGAAACACAAATCAAGATATTTTAGATGAAATCATGCATCGTGGTACTGTCATGAATGTGCATCGAAGACTGACATGGAAGAGAAGTTGTTGACTAAAGTCATTATTTTGTTTTCTTTGCGCACAGAAAGTTTTCTTGTAGGTTCATAAAATTAAGGTTGAACCACTGATGTCACATGGACAATTTTGATGATGTCCTCACCGGCTTTCTGGGCCTTAAAATGTGGTAGTCTATGCAGGGTCAGAAAGCTCTCAGATTAAAAAAAAAAACATCTTCATTTGTGTTCTGAAGGTCTTACAGGTTTGGAATGACATGAGGGTGAGAAATTATTGACAGAATTTTCTTTCTGGGTGAACTATCCCTTTAATAATATGGAAAATAAATCATTTGATTCTAGCATTTTCATGCTCTTTTCACCTGTTTTTGTTTTTGGCTATATTAGTCGAGCAGTGTGACATTTCTTAGGACTCTGCAGTCAAACTTCCAACATGTGTTGATATACGAGAGCCCTGAATTGCAGCAGAAGGCTCTGAACTGCATACCTCATGAACTGCTGAGAACCAGGGCTAAAGAACGCTTGAAACAAGCCAAGGATGCGGATCCAGGTTAGCAAGACATGCTATCATTTAAAATGAATTTTAAAGTTTTATATAAACACATTTTGATGTTCTTTAGAATATGACTTTAGAATATGACCTTAGAGATTTTAAAAACAGAAGTCTATTTGGCAAGGACGCATTAAAGTGATCAAAAGTAGACATTTTTAATGTTACAAAAAGTTTATAATTAAAATAAATGCTGTTATTTTAAAAGGGTTCCCACAGGTCCTTGAAATCTCTGAAAGTTTGTGAATCTGAAAAAAAATAAATAAATCAGTGCCCTGGAAAATTTTTGAAAATAAACATACATAGATACAGGCTTTTATGCATTACGTTTGCTGTGTTTCCTGCGTGAGGTACTTTGTGTTGTACGTTGCCAAGTTCACGCATGCATAAAACTACTACAGTGGTACCTCAGCGTTTCACAGACACAACATGAAACATTGCAAAAATAGGCTGTGAAGTTCAAATAAAATGCTTTTTTGCATAGATGTGTTTGACACATGAAAACTGTAACAATGTATCTTACAAAGTAACACAATGTAACCTTGCTCTCCCTTGAAATCTGTCTCCACATCAAGTCCTTGAATTTGAGTGTATTGGACCTGGAAAGTCCTTGAAAGGTCCTTGAATTTAAAGTTAACCAAGGTGTGGGAACCCTGTTTTAAACTTTTTCTTTTTCAAATAATCCTGAAAAAAATGTTTCATGATTTTCAGAAAAATATGTCATTCCATACCTTTAAGACTTTAAGACTGTTCATCTTCGGAAAACAAATTTTTGATATATTCCGTACTCATAAGAGTATCACGATTACATTGCTGTCTATGCAGGGTCAGAAAGCTTTCGGATTTCATCAAAAATATCTTAATTTGTGTTCTGAAGATAAACAAAGGTCTTATGGGTTTGGAACAACATGAGGGTGAGGGTGAATGGCAGAATTTTCATTTTTGGGTGAACTGTCCCTTTAATAATAATAATAATAATAATAATGAATGTTTCTTAAGTACCACATTAGTATATAAAAACAATTTCTGAAGGATCTTGTGACACTTAAGACTAAAGTAAGGGCTGCTGAACTTTTTCTCCTCATTTAAAAGTTTTACACAAGGACATTTAGAAAAAAAATGTTTAAACCTGGATGAAATTAATATTCCAGACTCATGTTTATGTGTTGTTTTCCACTCTCAGCATGTAGCCTACGTGAGGAGGACATGTTAGTTCTAGAGCTGTTGCAGTGGTTCAAAGGGGAGTTCTTTTCCTGGGTGGACAATCTGCCATGTAGCCGCTGTGGAGGTGCAACCCAGCCCTCCGGATCCCTCCCCCCCTCAAATGATGACCTACGCTGGGATGCAGCCCGTGTAGAAAACCACTACTGTCACACCTGCCAACTCTCCACTAGATTCCCAAGGTACATCAGCTTTTTTGTTACTATTAGCAAGTTGCACTGTCAATTAAGGTAGTACAAATCTTGAAGGTTCAATAACCTGTATGAAATTTTAGGCCGTTTTATTCTGTATTAAAGTTACAGTTCACCCAAAATGTAAAATTCTGTTATTAATTTCTCACTGTCATTTTATTCCAAACCCGTAAAGGCCTTTGTTCGTCTTCTGATCACAAATTAAGATATTTTTGATGAAATCCGAGTGCTTTCTGACCCTGCATAGACAGCAACACAACTATCACGTTCAAGGCCCTGAAAGGTAGTAAGGACATTGTTAAAATAGTCCATGTGACATCAGTGGTTCAACCTTAATTTTATGAAGCTACGAGAATACTACTAGAATATGGATAACAATACCACAAAAGTAGTCCATATGACTCTGAAAGAGCAATGTTATTCATGTCAATACAGTTCCACATTGAATTGTTTTTCCTTTCCCAGGTACAATCACCCAGAGAAGCTTCTGGAGACCAGGAGAGGGCGTTGTGGAGAATGGGCCAACTGTTTCACGCTGCTCTGCCGAGCCTTAGGCATCGAGGCCAGATATATCTGGGACAGCACAGGTACAAATCAAAGCATTTCTGTACCACAATGATATAATTAGTGAATAGAAACACTCAGTTTAGTCCTGCTTTCAGATCACGTGTGGACGGAGGTCTATTCTCAATCCCAGCGTCGCTGGCTACACTGTGACTCTTGTGAGAACACATGCGATAAACCCCTCTTGTATGAAGTCGGCTGGGGGAAGAAACTCTCTTACATCCTGGCGTTCTCTAAGGACCAGGTTGTGGATGTGACATGGAGGTACTCCTGTAAACACCCAGAGATTCTTTCCAGACGCACACAGGTGCAGGAAACCTGGCTGCTTCATACGCTTAATGAACTCAACGCTACGGTACGTTTCTCTTGCGTTTCTCTTTCCTTTCATTGTTTCCTCAAATAAATGAATCTGACGGTCATTTCCACTTCATACCTGTAGAGGCAGCAGTCTCTAGGAGCAGAGAGGAAGCAGCAGCTGTTGCAAAGACTGCTGGTGGAGCTGGTGGAGTTTATTTCACCCAAGACACCTGCAGCTGGAGAGCTGGGAGGTCGCATCTCAGGATCTCTGGCTTGGAGGGTGGCTCGAGGGGAGACTGAAGCAAGTGACACTGAAGGGGTGAGATAATAGTCTATAAAACCATTGTTTCACTGATTATGCCATTGGAGAGATTTTATATATGTGACCCCAGACCACAGAACCAGTCATAAGAGTCAGTTTTTGGAAATTTAGATATATAAATTTATACATCTGAATAAATGAAGCTTTCCATTGATGTATGGTTTGTTAGGATAGGACAATATTTGGCCAATGTACAACTATTTGAAAATCTGGAATCTGAGGGTGCAAAAAAAACTAATTATTGAGAAGTTCTTAGCAATGCATATTACTAATCAAAAATTAAGCTTTGAAATATTTACGGTAGGAAATTTACAAAATATCTTCATGGGACATGATCTTTATTTAATAACCTAATGATTTTTGGCATAAAATAAAAATCTTGACCCATACAATGTATTTTTTTGGCTATTGCTACAAATATACCCATGCTACTTTTTGTGGTCCAGGGTCACATATATTTTTTTTTATGTACGTTTCCTTTCAGGATGCACAGGAACGTATCTTCATTCCTTCAGAATCTGAAAAGCAAAGCAAGTTGTTTCACATTTGCTACAACGTGACCAAAAACTGTTACTTCAGACGGAGCAATGGCGAAGAAACTATCCCAGGATGGCAGAGAGGTGCTTGGAAGACTGAAAATGTGTTCAGGAAAGAAGAGCATGACTGGCAGATGGTTTGTTTCTTTTAGACATTTATTTTTGAAGATGACGGAAACTACATCTCTTTAAATAACCAATATTAGTGATAAACTGCTGTTTTGATGTCTAGTTTTACTTTTTTTTTATTATAGGTAAATTTGATGTTAAATTTCATTTCCTGATTGTTTAGCATCTTTTTTTATTTAATTTTTATAATATTAATCTGGTAGTACCACTTGTTTAGTTGCATGTTTTTGTTTTCTATAAATTCATTTTCTTTCTTTGGGAGAGATTTACTATTTTAATTTTAAGAAATTTACTATCATTCAAAAGTTTGGGGTCGGTAACATTTTTAATGGGTTTGCAAGAAATTTTGTTATGTTCACCAAGCACTTATTAGATCAACAGTAAAAACAGTGATATTGTTAAATATTATTACAACTTAAAATGTTTACTATTTTAATATATTTTTAAATGTTATTCCTCTGATGGTAAAGCTGAGTTTTCAGCAGTTGTTACTTATTTTGCTTATTATTTTTATAGAAACCATGATCAATTTTTTCAGGATTCTGTAGTGAATTGAAAGTTCAACGGAATATTATTTGTTTGAAATGGTAACCGTTTGTAACATTATGAATGTCTTTACGGTCACTTTTAACTTAAACTTCGTAATGAAAGTAATTTGTCTTTGCTAAATTAAAGTATTAAAATCTTACTGACCCTAAAGTTTTGAATGGTTGCATGTAGGACATTAAATGAAAGTCATTATCGAACTTTCATACTATCATGTCTTTCTATCATATTAGCCATTGTTCCCTTAAAGGGATAGTTCACCCAAAAAAGAAAATTCCGTCATCAATTACTCACTCTCATATCGTTCCAAACCCGTAAGACCTTCATTCATCTTCAGAACAAATTAAGATATTTTTTGATGAAATCCGAGAGCTTTCTGACTCTGCACAGACAGCAACACAACTACCGGTTGAACCACTTATGTCACATGGGCTATTTTAACAATGTTATTACTACCTTTCTGGGCCTTGGAAGTGTCAGTTGCATTGCTGTCTATGCAGGGTCAACAAGCTTTCAGATTTTATCCAAAATATCCTAATTTGTGTTCCGAAGATGAACGAAGGTCTTACAGGTTTGGAACGACATGAGGGTGAGAAATTTTCACTTTTGAATGAACTATCCCTTTACACATATATACTTGGGTTTAAATGCATTACTTACAGTGCTGGTTCTGTTATTGTAGGTGTATTTGGCACGAACAGAGGGCTCCTCCTTTGGGAAGATAAGCTGGAAATTTAACTGCGCTCCAGTTGGAATGAAGATAAAGTCCGCTTCGGTCCGAGCCTTCAGCCAGACCTTCCATTCGGGCAGCGTGCGCTGGAGTTTACGTTCTGCCGAGACCACCGTAGAGTTCCCTGGAGGTATGAGTCTCTGCGCTTTGTTTATCAGGGTGAATCACTGCTCTCTGTGCTTCGAGAGCTCATTTCTGAAATGGGTTTTTAAATGTAACATGACTGCCACTAATTAAGCTTGATTATAATATTAGTAATCGGTTTGTTTTCACAGATGGTGAACTGCACTCCTCTTCAACTCTGTCTGGAGGCAAAGAGCTGATTGTGGAGGCGGAGCTCACAGGAGGAGAGGGTGAAGTGTCATGGCAACACGCTCAGCTCTTCAGACAGAGTTTAAAAGACACGGAGAAAGTTATATTTGAAATTTTGGTTGAAATGGAAGAGTCTTAGCATGTACACATCTCTTACAAGTACTCATTAGCAAATGTTTCAACATAGGTAAGAAAGCTTTTAGTTTTTCCCTTTTAGATGCAACCCTGCAATTAAAGGGTTTCTTTTAAAGGAATAGTTCACCCAAAAATGAAAATTCTGTCATTAATTACCCTCATGTCGTTCCAAACCCGCAAGACCTTCGTTTAGTTTCTAAACGCAATTTAAGATAGCTTTTTGACTCTGCATAGACGGCAAAGCAACTGACACATTCAAGGCACAGAAAGGTAGTGAGGACATTTTTAAAATAGTCCATGTGACATCAGTGGTTCAACCTTATTTTATGTGGTTCTCTAATGAAAACAAAAAATATTCTTGTAACAATGTTCTTACTACCTTTCTGGCCCTTGAACATGGTAGTGGCATTGCTGTCTATGCAGGGTCAGAAAGCTCTCGGATTTCATAAAAAATATCTTAATTTGTGTTCCGATGATGAATGAAGGATTTACAGGATTGGAATGACATGAGGGTGAGTAATTAATGACAGAAATTTCATTTTTGGGTGAATTATCCCATTGAAGCCAAGCTTGTCTTTTAACTATATGCCATTTTATGGATTTACTCTTTTAATTGTTGTCCACTAGCCAGAAATATTTCAGGTGAATTATTCTGGAAAGCTGGTCAGTTCTAAAAACTATACTATTGTGTTGTAACATGTCAAATAAATGTGATTTTAGATGTGACCAGATTTGGAAATGAAGAATCTGGCATTGTTCCTAAACAATGGTTTTTATTTTTGAGTTGTAGGCATCTCTCTTGTACATCATACTGACTGTACGTCATACTTTCCTGTTCAGAAGTGTAATGATATGACCTTTAGCCATTAATTAAATTATTTAATTCTTCAGTTGTGTTTGAACTCCTTACTACAATATATTTGCAATATTTAAGGGAACTGTTTACCCAAAAAAAAAAATTCTGAAGATATATTTACCCTCAGGTCATCCAAGATGTACAGTGCATCCATAACATTCACAGCGCTTCACTTTTTCCACATTTTGTCATGTTACAGCCTTATTCCAAAATGGATGAAATTCATTGTTTTCAAAAAGAAGTTTGTTTGAAATCTTTGCTAAAAAACGAAAAATCACATGTACTTAAATATTCACAGCTTTTGCCATGACACTCTAAATTGAGTTCAGGTGCATCCTGTTTCCACTGATCATCCAATTTGATTGGAGTCCACCTTTGGTAAATTCAGTTGATTGGACATGATTTGGAAATGCACACACCTGTCTGTATAAGGTCCCATTGTTAACAGTGCATGTCAGAGCACAAACCAAGCCATGAAGTCCAAGGAGTTGTCTATAGACCTCCAAGACAGGACTGTATCGAGGCCCAGATCTGGGGAAGGGTACAGAAAATTTTCCACCCGGCCAAACTGAGCGATCGGGTGAGAAGGGACTTAGTCAGGGAGGTGACTAAGAACCCGATGGTCACTCTGAAAGAGCGCCAGCATTTCTCTGTGGAGAGAGGAGAAACTTCCAGAAGAACAATCATCTCTACAGCACTCCACCAATCAGGCCTGTATGGTAGAGTGGTCAGACAGAAGCCACTCCTCCTAAAGTTTGCCAAAAGGCACCTGATGGACTCCCAGACCATGAGAAACAAAATTCTCTGGTCTGATGAAACAAAGACTGAACTCATGTCTGGAGAAAAACCTGCTCCAGAGCACTCTGGACCTTAGACTGGGGTCGACAGTTCATCTTCCAACAGAGCAACGACCCTAAGCATAAAAGAGTGGCTAAGGGATAACTCTGTGAATGTCCTTGAGTGGCCCAGCCAGAGCCCAGATTTGAACCCAACTGTACATCAGAAGAGATCTGAAAAAAAATGTCTGTGCACCAATGCTCCACATCCAACCTGATGGAGCTTGAGAGGTCCTGCAAAGAAGAATGGCAGAAACTGCCCAAATATAGGTGTGCCAAGCTTGTAGCATCACACTCAAAAAGACTTGAGGCTGTAATCGATGCCAAAGGTGCTTCAACAAAGTGTTGAGCAAAGGCTGTGAATACTTATGTACATGTGATTTTTTTTTTTTTTTTTTTTTTACTTCACTATTTATTTTTCTGACTACTTTTTACTTTTACTCCTTACGTTTTTACACAAATATCTGTACTTTCTACTTATTACATTTTAAAACCAGGCTCGTTACTTTAGTTTTAATCAGCATTTGGTGAATCAGCGTTCAATAACAAACCTCTAATAAATCATGGATCGGTTAGTCTTGACTGGCAACGCGATTTGGCTCGCGCGCGCGCTCCGCGTATCCGCCAAACGGTTTCTATCAGAGTAATCATTGCAAGTGACTTGAGACTCGAGTGGAAGCGCCGCGGTGGATCATAGAGGCAAAACTACTGACCTGTTCAGGACTTCAAGTGCAGGTCAGTTTCATCTGTAAACAGGCTGCTAAGAGTTGCTAGCAGTTTAATGCGTAACTAAGTAAACAAAGACAAAACTACAGCACTAGTACTATAAACGAAACTAAACTAAATTACTATCATCACTCAAAATACTCTATTCTAAAGGACATCATTACAGAACAATACAGTAGTAATTTAGCAAACAAAAGTTATAAAACATCGTTTTGTAATACGTTCAGAGGGAGCTAGGGCAGATAACAACACAACCCTTATAAAAATTACAACCAAAATCTATAGTTACTATAGTTACACTATGGTAACCACAAATGAACCATGGTTTTGCTACATTAACCATAGTCTAACCATGAGATGTGTAGTAACACTTTGGTTGTAGTTAAATTAAAACAGACGGTAATCAGTCCGCCAAAAAAAAAACATGGTTACTATACTTTTACTGTAATAAACCATGGTTAATTTTGGTAAGAAAAAAATATGAAACTATGAATTTGCAACAAGGTGGAGACAGTTCTGCTCATAACAGTAAATGGCTGATGGGGAAAAGTGACAGGTACAAGAAAATTATTGAAAGAAGTAAACAAACAGTGAGATGCAGAGATATCATGGAAAATGAGACTGGAAGGGAAAATGGAAGTTCAAGAGAGCCTTTTTCTTATTTTGCATGACCCCAGCCTAAGATTTTAAACATTTATTTAAATGTAATGGCCATACAAAACAAAACAAAAATAGGTTTGTCCATGGTTTCAGAATTTGTTGTGGGTGTATGGGATGGCCTGCATGAGTGTGAGATTTCCCAGCCTGAAATTTTGTCCCAGTCTGGCCCTGTTCTACATAGTGGTTGTTTAGCCTTGATACATTCATTAGCTAACAAATTTTCGTTTAAGTTATTTTGTATTAATGTGTCAACTTGATGTGAGGTCCAGTTACCAGCGTGACACTAAAACAGGTAGTAGTAATGTCTGAGCCCATACTTCTTTACTTTAACTTAAGTAAAAAAAAAAAGTGTAGTCAGTACTTCTACTTTTACCAGAGTGTTTTTAAACATAAGTATCTGTACTTCTACTTGAGTAAAGGATGTGTGTACTTTTGCCGTCTCTGAAGATTACAAACTAACTTTTTTAATGCTGTCATCATGGGGTATTGTTTGTAGAATTTTGAGGAAAGTAAAAGTAATAATAATAATAATGTGGAAAAAGTGAAGTGCTGTGAATAATTTACAGTTGTACTGTAAATGAGTTTGTTTCTTCATCTGAACAGGTTTAGAAGATTTTCGCATTACATCACTTGCCCACCAGTGGTTCCTCTGCAGTGAATGGGTGCCGTCAAAATGAGAGCTGATAAAAACATCACACAACAATCCACAAGAGTCCAGTCCATCAATTAATGACAAAAAGCTGCATTTGTAAGAAACAAAGTCCACCACTGCTTCTGGCCAAAAGGCCAGATTCATTGGTGAGCAAGTGATGTAATGCTAAATTTCTCCAAATATGTCCTGATGTAAAAACAAACCACTGATGTCACATGGACTATTTTAACAATGTCCTTACTATCTTTCTGGGGCTTGAGCGTGGTAGTTGCTGTCTATGCAGGGTCAGAAACCTCTTGGATTTCATCAGAAATATCTTAATTTCTTAATCTGAAGATGAATGAAGATCTTACGAGGTTGAAACGACATGAGGGTGAATAATTAATGAAAGAATTTTCATTTTTTGTTGAACTCTCCCTTTAATATTATTTTTGGAATGCTTATGAGCCAATCAGATTAAAAGATCAAAACTAACTGTTGTAAAGGTAACATACAATCATTAGCGCTTAATAAACCCAGGACTCGCATGTGAAGCAGACGGCTAATTGACAAATACATAAATGCTGGCAATACTGATTTTCAATTATTTTATTATCAGATTGTGAAGAGACAGAACACGAGCACAGCTATGTAGGAAACAGGTTTCCTGGATGAGCAAATAGGCTTTCTTTACTTGGCTTTATAGTATCATTGAGAGCATTGCGCTACATGGTGAAATGCTAGACTAAACCAGCAAATTTTGCACAAATCCAGGAACTCCAGTTTGTTGACTCATTTTCAACAAAAACAAAAACAGACATTAGAATTTTCATACCTTAATTGGTCAGCAAACAAAAATGGCATCCAAATAAATCATAAAATATACATAAACGTGTAATAACTCAAAAAAAAATGGATGATTGTGATTTTTTTTAACAATTTCTGTATCTAAAAAAGTGCAAGAACGAAAAAGAATTGTGCAGTTTGTGCAACATTGCCCTCTTCTAAAACAGTCTAACACAAAAGTAGACATTTCTTTCACATTAGTTGCTCTAAAGATTTAATCGTTCTATAAAATATGCTATGTCTTTAAAAGCAAAGGTACAAAGACCTTAAAATAGCTTTATCCCCCGTTCCCCCAAATATAGTACAAAGCCCATCTCTTAAAAGTACAAATATTTTAGAAAACAACAATAGTGCGAGTCATTGCACATGTCATCTTTACATACAAAAGCTGTACGTTCTTATTAGAAGCACAGCCATAAAGATGAAGCATATTAAGACTGTTTTTTTTCTCACTGCGCAGGGAATGCTCCTCATTACGCCACGACCGCAAATGTGCAAGTTTCTGATTAGGAATCTTCATTTTTTTTTGTCAATACTAGTATTTATCACCATTTCTTTAGGTTTAATAATAAATAAGTGCTGTTTGAGGATACAACATTAGGTAATTAGAGTCATTTTTCTTGGTTGAGTTCTAGGCCACATTCTTTGCTACTATATAAAATATACAGTTTTTCATAAAATCGATCCATATAAACAGATTTTTTTCACTATTATATACACACACACTAGCAAGAACACATGCACGCCAAATGCATTCAGCCGTACGCACCGTAAAATTGTTCCGCAGTTTTGGCAGAAGGAATTTTTAAGACAAGAAAAAGGCTTTTCACATATGGCGGTCATGCGGATATTCACACCCCAAAGATTGATTTTTAAAGGAACAGGTCACCCAAAAAATGAAAATTTCCTGAAAAAATGTAATCACCCGTCCAAGATATAGAAGAGTTTGGTTCTTCATCAGAACATATTTGAAGAAATTTTGCATCACTTGCTCACTAATGGATCCTCTGCAGTGAATGGGTGCCGTCAGAGTCCAAACGGCGGATGAAAACATCACAATAATCCAGAAGTAATCCACACGACTCCAGTCGGTCAACTGATGCACAGCTATTCACACAGGACGTTAATTGATAAACTGGAATTGTTTCGATTACTTGTGATGTTTTGATCAGCTATTTGAACTCTAATTCTGACGGCACCCATTCACTGGTGAACAAGTGATGCAATGTTCATTTCTAGGTGAACTATTCCTTTAAACGTCATCATTTTAGATAACACTCCTTTTGATGTGAAAACAATGGGGATAAAAAGGAGTTACATCTATATGCTAAATGCTGAGAAATAGAGGTAGAAGGGAAACGGACTACTTGCGCCCCCTAGCTGGATTACTTGTCGATGAGGCCCGCCTCTTTGATCTTGGTGTAGAAGAATTTCTCTAGTAGGTTGGCACATTTGTAGTACTCGCTTTCAGGAGGGTTGTACTCTCGGCAGTTGGTGAAGATCCTCTGCATGTCGGCCATAAACAGCTTCCGCGTGGTATAGTACCGACTCTTCAGACGCTCGCTCATCGTCTTCAAGTCTACAACACACAATAACAGTCAGGCATCACATGTTGGAAGTAAGTGTAAAGAACATTGTGTATAAGTGATCTTTGCGTACCCATAGGGAAGCGGATGACTTGGTAATAACCAGGTGCCTCGTTCTTCTTCACAGGCTCCATGAAGGGCCATGCATTCTGGTGTGACTGAGGAGAACAACACATACTCCTCATCAGTTGTTTTATGGTCTTCCATAAATGTAGTTTTTGAAACATGTAAGCACTGCAGTTACACAATACCTTGACCTGCTGTAAGATGTTCTTTAAGGTGCTGTACAACTGGTCTGGATCCTTCAGCTCTTTGCTGTTAAAAAATACACAAATATGTAACAAACTACCTGTTTACATAAGATTTGTTTAGCTGTGTCTCATAAATACACGCTCACCTCTTCCCTAAAGGCTTCCAGCCTGTCTCACCTGTCCAAAAACAAATAAATTAAATTTGAATGCATTATATATTATGAAATAAATAAATTGCTAAACATAATTGAAGGCCTAGGTCACGCAAAATGGAAAATTCTGTCGTTAATTACTCATCCTCATGTCGTTCCAAACCTGTAAGACCTTCATTCATCTTGAGAACGCAAATTAAGATATTTTGGATGAACTCGGAGAGCTTTCTGACCCTGCGTGAACAGCAACGCAACAACCACGTTCAAGGCCCAGAAATGTAGTAAGGACACTGATAAAGTAGTTCATGTGACATCAGTGGTAGTTGCGTTGCTGTCTATGTTATTTTTGGGTGAACTAGGTCTTTAGTAAAATATTTATACACTACTGTTCACAAGTTTGGGGTCATTACGATTAATTTATGTTTTCCACATCAATTTCAAATGCTGTTCTTTGAATTTCTATTCAGCAAAGCACCCTGAAAACAATTATGTCATGGTTCCACAAAAATATTAGGCAGCAAAACTGTTTTTAATGTTGAGAATGCAAAGAAGTGTTTCTTAAGCACCAAATCAGCATGTTAGAATGATTTCTGAGAGATCATGTGACACTGGAGTAATGATGCTGGAAATTCAGTTTTGCCATTATACGAATAAATTACATTTAAAAATATGTTAATTATTGTTATTATTATTAATAATTAAATTTAGAGTATTACTGTACTGTATTTGTTTACTGTATTTTGATCAAATAAATGCAGCCTTGGTTAGCATAAGAGACTAACAATTTTTATTATTATTATATAAATAATATGATTTGTATAATAAAATGTGACCCTGGAACACAAAACCAGTTTTAAGGGTCGATTTTTGGAAATTGATCTGTGGTTTGTTAGGATAGGACAATATTTGCCTATTTAAAAATATGGAATCTGAGAATGCAAAAAAAAAAAAAAAAAAAATCCAAATACCGAGAAAATCCCCATTAAAATCGTAAAAGTGAAGTTCTTAGCATGCATATTACTAATTAAAAATTAAGTTTTGATGCATTTACGGTAGGAAATTTACAAATTATCTTCATAGAACATGATCTTTACTTAATATCCTAATGACTTTTGGCATAAAAGGAAAATCGATTATTTTGACTCATACAATGTATTGTTGGTTATTGCTACAAATATACCCGTTCTACTTATGACTGGTTTTGTGGTCCAGGGTCACAAATACATAAAATATAGTACTATTATATATTATAACACAATTTATTAGTGTAAAAAAAAAAATCATAATGTCTAAAAATACATAATAGTAAGACATACGGATTCCTGGAATGCTCTCAATGGCAATCTGACGAACTCCCTCCTTGAAACAGGAAAGACCAGGGTAGACTTTCCGAATTTGTGCTTGCTTGCGCTCTATAAGCTTCTTAATGATCTGAGAGAGAGGGTGAGATAGAGATAGAAAAGCCTTTAGGCAATAACAGAATAATGAATTTTACCATTCTGAGTAACCACTTTGACACACCTCAGATTCCATGCTCACACACACACACACACACACACACACACCTCTTTCTGTTTCTTGATGATGACCGAGAACTCAGTGTATGGGATGCAGGGGTTCAGTTCACAGCCCATGAGTGTGGCCCCCTCATAGTCTTTAATGTAGCCCACATACTTGGATTTCGGCACTTTAATGTCCTTAGAGAATCCCTGAAGTAAGAGAAACAAAATAAGAACATGTTACATGTTGCATTTTTTTAATAATATCATCATATTCTTACTAGAAATATTAAAATGTTAGTATATATATGTGACCCTGCACCATAAAACCAGTCATAATGTACAATTTTGGGAAATTTACATTTATACATGACCTAAAAAATAGCTGAATAAATAAGCTTTTCATTGATGTATGGTTTGTTAGGATAGGACAAAAATGGGTTGAGATACAAATTTGAAAATTTGGAATGTGAGGGGTGCAAAATAAAAATGTACAAAATGTCGTCATGGAACATGATCTTAACTTACTATCCTAATGATTTTTGGCTTAAAAGAAATATCAAGAATTTTGCCCCATACAATGTACTTTTGGCTATTGTTACAAATATACCCGTGCTACTTAAGACTGGTTTTGTGGTCCAGGGTGTATATATATATTTATGCTTTTTGTCATTTTTGGAGATGGCAGTATAATTCACCATGCTCTTTGTACTTGAGTTGTATTTTGTTATGAAACAAACAGAGAGCACTGACCTGCTTTTTGAAGTAGCCAATGGCGTATTCATCAGCGTAGGTGAGAAAGTTGAGAATTTCGTGCTTGATGTGATACTCCTTCAAATGATTCATGAGGTGAGTCCCATAACCCTTAAACAGCAACCAAATGAATAAAGACCAAGTCAGCAATGTATGAGGAAGAAGAATGACAATGCATTACAGTATTTCTAAGACAACACACCTTGACTTGTTCATTGGAGGTGACGGCACAGAACACAATCTCAGTGAAGCCCTGAGTTGGAAACATCCGGAAACAGATTCCCCCAATAACACGGCCATCTTTAATCAAAGAGAGAGTCTTGTGTTTCCTGTGAAAGAGGAAATACATTGACTCATCATAATGCTCTGCCACAATTCACAGGAAGCAGTAAATTAGCATTAACCATGGTGGTTAAGAATTGTGGTAGCTAAACAGTCGCCGGTGGCCATTGACTTCCATAGTTTGGTATTCGATGGCTACCGGTAACTGTTTGGTTACTTCATGTTAAACAGAAGAAACTCATTCAGGTTTGGAACAAGATGTGGGTGAGTAAATGATGACACAAGTTTCATTTTAACTCTTTAAAATGTCAGAAAAGCACTAGTTGTAAAGCTTCAATCCTCCACAGGAGGCTTGTTACTATAATCATCAGACTTTTGAGGAGTACGTTAAAATGTTTACTGGTAACAAACATACGGGTCAAAGACGAGGCGTGTGATGTATTCTTTAGGCATGCGGGGCAGCTGGTGTGAGAAGACGTTCTGCAGGCCAACAAGCCACATGAGGATCTTCTTATTGGGCTTTTGGTTGAGGGAGTTTCCAATGACGTGGAACTCGATGACGCCGCGCCTCTCCTCTAATCGAGCCGCTTCGTCACGCGCAGAATGAGCTGAGAGAAGACTGGTCTGAAAGAAATATGGAAATTACATTTTTTGGTTTGGTCTCTATGATATGAGATCTGTCGGATACAAAACACATTAGACAGATTCTGTTTACCTCCGGTCCCAGCATGGCAGTAGGGTCTGTAATGGTAGACATGACTTCATTAATTAATTCCATAGGAATGTCACCAACCACACGGGGTCGTTTGCTGTCCTCATGAGACAATGGCTCAGAAGGCTTTCGCTTTTCTCCACCTGCGTATGTGCACAGAGACAAATCTTTTAAGATAAAACACACAGTATCTGGTCAAGAAACACTCCTAACAGACCCATTAATTTAATTCAAGTGGGTTTAGCAACTTAAACACATCAGGTTCCCAGCTCAATTTTTCAATATTTTTTCCCAAGAAAGATAAACATGTATAGCGGTGAAGGCCAACTTATTAAATGCCACATGTGTGTATTTACAGAGTAATCCATTATTTTTTAGAGGGGGTCAAAATGACGACTTTCACTTGAGATTCAGAGCCAAATTACAGGGGGTAAAAATGACTTCAGAGAGATGGCAGCATCATAATGTTATTTTTACACAGAGATTGGTAGCTCTATATGTGCCAATAGTAATTTTTTAATTACTTATTTTATTATTTTTAAAATGGGGGAAAAAGCACTTTACAAGTTTTTTTTTTTTCTCCAAAGTCTGCATGCCTGTAACTCAAAAATCACTATAGATATTTCATGCCCTTTTAGTTATTGGGTCTTAAAAAACTTTCCTTTAAGGCCCTGTATGGTTCAGTTTCAGAGATACTGCAATTTCAATATGGGTCCAGGAGTAAATCGTTTTTACTCCAAACATTTGAGATTCCCCATATTTCTGACTGAATGACACAGGGCCTTGAAAATAGAGATACCAAAAGAAAAGGTTATTAAGAACTAGAATCTAAAATCATATTGCAATATCTTTAGTACTTCTTGAGTTTGTAAAAAGATTATTTATGGCACTCAGACAGGTATGTTCAATCCAGTTGTTTTGACACAAGGAAACAAAATGCATTTCTAGTTTCAACATTATTTGTTCTTCAGACATTCTTCTTCGAAAGAAAAGAAGCTTCATCTTTATGCCAACTGACCCACATTTGGTTTTTGACCACTGAAAATGTGTCCAATTTAATGATTTGCTCATACTGAGCCATATTGAAATTGCAATATCTCTAGAACTGAACCACACAGGGCCTTAAAAAAGGCATTAAGATATCTTTAATACTTCTTGAGTTAAAGGCATGCATACTTTGGAGAAAAAAACTTGGTCTTTCCCTATTTTCGAATGTTCACCATTGGCATATAACGTAAAAACGTTTGCTAAAGTCAACAGATTTTACTACTAAATGCTAATAACTACCAACCTCTGTGTAAAAATAACATTATGATGCTGCCATCTTTCTGAAGTCATTTTCACCTTTTTAATTTGGCTCGGAATCTGAGGTGAAATGTCATTTTGACTCCCCTCCACAAAATAATAAGTAATAGATTACTCTGTAAATATACATCTGTGGCATTTAATATTTTGGCTTTAATCACTATACGTGTTTATCTTTCTTCCAAAAAAAAAAAAAAAAAAAAAATTAAGCCAGGGAAGATTCTGAAATTTGGTTGATTTGACACGGAATGGCCCATCAGTTATCTGTAGTATATACATATATATA
>JAHKKF010514761.1:4865-18370 GCA_019740295.1 Labeo calbasu
GTGTTGGCAGTGTATGTACAAATCTACCCTATAATGATAAAAATCCATGCAGTGGTTTTTAATTAATCTGTAAAAATAATATCCCCTTTTTCAAGTCACACCGACAGAGGCCGCTCCCACGATAGTTGAATGACATGAGCTCTTACCTTAGACCAGCTGTCACAGTCCAGTAACTTTCCTTGTTTTGATGCCAGAGCAGGGATTTAAGTTAGACAAGAATATCTCCGATTGAGCGACTGAGGTGTTGTGTTGCTGGATGTAATAATGAACATAGTGGGCGTCATTTACTCCCGACATCTCCCGACATCTCCCGACAAGATGCAGTAGATTTACGTTTGTTTGTGAATGGAATGCACCTCCCGATCTACATATATCCGTCTATGTTCGTGCGAATCATTCATGATCCAGTTTCACTTACAGCAGAAGTGAGTATAAGCGTTTTTTAATGAATCTTTGCGATCGCCTTTCCTTATAACGTGGTAGTTAGGAAGTTTAGCGGCTAATGTAAACAAGACCATCTTTCCACAGAGAGAAGAGAGGGGCGGGGTGAGCAGAGATCATTTGCATTTAAAGGAACAACCCCTTAGAATGAGATGATTTTTGCAGAGCTGATTTTGGCAAGGTAAAAAGGGTGTTGTTTTACAAAACCATTGAGAATTTTTTATCAAAGTATATTAGAGACTTTTCATTAAGACCCTAAAAAATCATATCAACTTGTGGAAAATGGGCATCCGATGACCCCTTTAAGCACACTTCATTTTCTCAGGGTTCTTTTTTCATGAAGTAGTCTCTCACGTATGACATTTCAGTCACAAGAAACAATAAAAATAACAAAACAAAACAAAAAAAAATACTTCTTTTTTAAGCTGATGTGTATGCAAATTAGTTATAAAATAAGAGGACATAGGGTTAACCAGGTCATGTTTTGATCGGATTAAACTTCTGTTGTCCCACCTATCACTGCTATCTTGACTACTGAGTCTTCATCTCCAAGTTTCCCAGAAGAATATGGAAGACCTGCCAGAAGGTTTATGAACTGTGAGGTGGGTGAAGAGAGAGTAAGATAAACACCAAGATAAAAAGACAGAGGGAAATTTTTTTTTTTTATCCAGAACTGTTGTAAAAGTTTAACTTTACATAGGAGACAGTGATAGGAACGATACCAGGGTAAATTGTAACACTATTAGAAAAAGCAATCTTTAGTTGAAATTTTATTTTGTTAGTCAACCTTACTTTTTTTATGTGGTGTATATAAAAGTCCATCAACCCTACCTTTCAGTGAAACCCCATTTTATTTAAAGCATAGTGAGCTGAAAAAATAAATTGGCTAACGATTAAATGTATAATTATTTGACACCCATTAACCCGACTGCATATTACTTTTTTCCGACCTCAGAATAGTTTGCCACCTCAGGAAGATGCCTCTTATGTATGATCCTGGTTTCATCTGTATCTAATTTCTAAATAAGCCAGTGGTTCTACACCTCAGCCTGTGTTACAAACATTTCTCCCCTGTTTCTCCAACAGGAAGACTGTAAATAGCCCCTGACATGATAGAAGACAAGAACGAAAAACAGCAGAAATTTCCTTTTGTGTTTTTCTGTTTCTGAAGATCATGTTGAGCCCAGTGGTGCTTGACTGAGGTGAAAACAGAGAGCTCTGCCCGGGAACATGATGCATTTTTTTTTTTTTTTTTTTTCTTCCCCCTTGGTCTTGTATCCCATGTCAACTAAGGGCCTGTTGCAGGTGTGAGAGTAAAACAGTGCTTTTAAATTACAGAAGAAAAAAACCTTATGGAATTAAACAAGATTTTTGCCTTTGGCATCTGCTCTATGTTTAAAACGGGCTGCTTGTGGGGAAGGAAAGAGCAACGGCAGAGTTTTATGGGTTTCCAATGCTAGCTGATGTATTTTGTTAACTCATACCTATGACTTTCACTTCACAGATAATGGAACCGAAGTGCTCAACTTAAACAAAATTAAGCTGAATTTTGATTGAGAGTGGGTTTCATTCATTGTTTGAAATCATAGACTTTAAAATCAATAAAATAAAAGCACTTTTTGTTACTTCCATAATATGACCAAAAAAAAAAAAAAAAAGGTACCAGAATGGCCAGATCTGACTGTAATTTTGATAACAAAAAACTAAAACTATTAAAAACTATAAACTATTACCAAATCTTAAAACATAAATATTGCATTAAAAACATACTGCTTATAAATATTGCATTAAAAACAAACTGCTTTTGCAACTAACGTATAAGTTGAAATACTAAAATTACAAAAATAACTCAAATAAAAATAAAGCTACATAGAAAAATAAAAACAAAACTAACAAAAAGGACAAAAACAAGCAATAATACTTAAACTACTAATTTAACCTAAAATTAATATGAAAACTGAAAATATAAAAATTGAAAATACTAAACTGCTTTTGTTTCAAATGTAACAATATAAATCATAGCTAAAATTTCACACATGAAAGTATTGCATTAACTACTGGAACTTAGAAAAGCTGCATTATCCAAAATATAAGCCTAAAATATGCCTGTTGGTTAACATTACCCAGTAGCCCTTTTGACTTGGGTGATGCAAGCAAACAAGGAAAGCTTTCAGAGGAGGAGCAAGTTATCACATTTTTAATGATTACTGACATTTTTCCTTTTATTATAACATGTACTGATGAATCGTGCAAGAGAGCTTCTTGTTAAAGACTACAGCGACTCGTATATCCAGCGTACCCGTTTAATTTTCTGCATCATTAACTGTCTTAGTGCGAGTGCAGTCAGCCTGCGGCAATGGCCGCACATGTGGTTGTGTTTACTAGCATGTTTATGACCGTATGAAAAAAGAGAACTGGATAAATGGTGTACCACTGTGTGTTAACGGCTTAATGGTTGAAGTGACCCCAACAAGCCCTTTAACACAGAGAGGGGTCACTTTTAGTTTAGACTTTAACTATGGGAGGTATCAATCTAGTTTCTAACTAAACAAACTCTGAATGATGTTGTGCTGAGCAGTGGAAATGTCACCTCAGCATACAATTAAGGCGACAGACCATTGCATACTCTCTCTGGACAAAGTTTTGGGCTAATTGGTAAATTAAAGTCATTTAAGTAACACTTCAGTGTAAAGACATTTAGGAATAGTTCACCCACAAATGGAAATTTGCTGACAATTTACTCACCCTCAGGCTGTCCAAGATGATGAGTTTGTTTCTTCATCGAAACAGATTTTGAGAAATGTAGCATTACATCATTCGCTCACCAATGGATTCTCTGCAGTCAATGGGTGCTGTCAGAATTAGAGTCCAAAGAGCTGATGAAAACATCAAAATGTTACACAAGTAATCCACATGTCTCCAGTCCATTAATGAATGTCTTGCAAATCGAAAAGCTGCATGTAAAAAAAAAATTCATCATTAAGATGTTTTAAACTTTAAACCATTGTGTCGGTGCTAATAGCCTAGTGAGCAAGGGCGCTGACATACAATGCTGTTGCACTACGGGTGTCCCAAGTTCGAATCCTGGCTCGAGGACTTTCCCCCCTCTTTCTGTCCCACTTCACTTCCTGTCTGCTCTCCACTATCCTAAAAAAAAAATAATAATAAACCATTGCTTTAATACAACTCCTCTATCCGTAATTTTGCTTTCTTCAGTGACATTTAAGTGCCAAGCCAAAACAGTCCTAAACAGATAAGTTAAAGGATTTTGATGTGAGAGGACAAGAGGATGGACTTTTTCACTGGATGAAGTATTATTATCGATTATGGCCTCGTATTTTGACCAGAAGCGACAGTTTATTGTTAAAACACCTTCATGATAGATTTGTTTCTTTCAAACACACAGCTTTTGACTTCACAAGATGTTAATTGATGGTATGCATTGCTTATGGATTATTGTGGTTTTTATCAGCTGTTTGGACTCTCATTCTGAAGGCACCCTTTCACTGCAGAGCATCCTTTGGTGAGCAAATTATGTAAAATGGTAAAGAAAATAATTCACCATAAAGGAATCATTTATATATATATATATATATATATATATATATATATATATATTTTATTTTTTTTTTTTTTTTTTTTTTCCTTTAGAATAATGAATAATGTCGCAGGTCAGCTTTTCACTGTGTAGGTGTCTAAGTATTTATTGCTTTGATTTGAACACTTGTCATGCACACTGATTATGAATGTGACTTTACAATGAAAACTGGTCTAAAACTACAGACTGTTGAAATGAAACTGTTCGGCACAGCTCACAAGGTTAACTAACCCAAAGTGTCTGCAGACATATAATACCAACATTACTCTTTTGCGAAAGACTTTTATTTTTCAATGAATTTGCATGAAGACAGAGCTAACCTTTATTCTTATCAGATTGTCTAGATGTAGGGTGATATTATCCTCTACGGCTCAGTCTTCAATATGTCTCCGTACCTTTACATAAATCTCACCCTTTATCTTGCAGTTCCACTCTCTGTCTTAGACAAGACAAGAATAAAGATCCTGACATTATGATTTAAAGGCTGCAAATGTTTTAGTTCATGTTCTTTCTTTCTCTTTTTCCTTAGTTTCTCTCTCTCTCCTTTTTAAAAAAAATATAAAATGAGTATCTTCTTATAAAATTGTTTAAAAAGTTTCAATATGAAAATTAGTAAATAATAAACTTAAAAATATATTATCATATTTTATTAATAATATGTGACCTTGGACCACAAAACCAGTCTTAAGTAGCACAGTTATATTTGTAGCAATAGCCAAAAATACACTGTATGGATCAACATTATCGATTTTTCTTTTATGCCAAAAATAATTAGAATATTAAGTGAAGATCATGTTCTATTAAAATATTTTGTGAATTTCCTACCGTAAATATATCAAAGCTTAATTTTTGATTAGTAATATGCATTGCTAAGAACTTAATTTGAACAACTTTAAAAATTATTTTCTCAATGTATATATATATATTTTTTGCACCCTCAGATTACAGATTTTCAAATAGTTGTATCTCAGCCAAATATATATTAAATATATATTATAAAATATAATATTAACTATAAATCAATGGAAAGTTTATGCATGGTTTTGACTAGCCTATGATTGTTTTTGTTGTCCAAGGTCACATATAGAAATGCACATAAATGTGCATTTTTACATGTGGCTATTTAGGGAAATTCTTTTAAAATATTATTTTAAAATACTTCTAAAAATGCATTACCGTTGAATTTTTTTTTTTTTTTTTTAGATTTTGTTTTAATAAAAGGGAATGATGTACTGTGTCTGTGTTCATGACTTTTAAACCCACAACATCTCACCATTTATCGCAAAACAAGAAAGTTCATTTAAAGGGATAGTTTACCCAAAAATGAAAATTATGCAATGATTTACTCAGACTCAAGCCATCCTAGGTGTATATGTTTTTCTTTTTTCAGATGAATACAACTGGAGCTATATTTAAAAACATCCTGACTCTTTCAAGCTTTATAATGGCAGTGAATGGGGATTAACCCTCTGGGGTCTGAGGGTGTGTTGGGGCCCTGGAGAAGTTTTGACATGCCCTGACATTTGTGATTTTTACAATATCTTAAAAACATATTAAGGGCTAAAGTCAGCACAAACTGGGCTACAGTAATATGTGAGCAGCATGAATGTACATGTTTGTGTTTTTGAGAAAACAACGTTTATGTGTGGTTAGAAAAAAAAAAAAAAAAATTAAATTAAAAAGTCACTGAAATATGTATAAATATATAATAAATATATAAATAAATATATATTTTTTTCTTCTACAAAATAATCCTAAAAAAAAATCATACTACTCACTCATTCACAGAAAACCACATATTGATTAAAATTTTGTAAGACATGTTTTGTGTTATGCGAGAGAATGACAATGGCCATGAATATTTAGTGATTCACACCTGAGAGACAAAGGGCCTCCCATAATGACCCATCAGTCAGTATTGGGTCTTTCTGAAGCCCCAACAACTGCATCCATACATCATTAAAAGTGCTCCACACAGCTCCGGAGGGTTAATAAAGGCCTTCTGAAGTGAATCGCTGTGATTGTGTAAGAAACATATCCTTATTTAAAACTTTATAAACCATAATCTGTAGCTTCCACTAAATGTCACACACGCATTTGCGAGAGAGTAGTGTTCTAGTGGATAAAGTAGGACGTAGTCACAGCATACTCTGGTGAGAATATGCTAGTCTCACAAGAACTAAGTTTTGTTTACAGCAAAGGAAAACCAGCCTTCTCTTGGCTTGTATTGAAATCGTCCAACATTTGTTCTTTACAAATCGTTTTTGTACTTCTAATTTGTAACCAGTGTTTTGTTTTGTTCTCTTCACTTCTAAATTTGTGAAGTACCACATAAAAGTGACAGAAAAAAAGGTTATATATTTTCTACTATTTATTAAAAAGTCAAATGCAACACTTGAAGGAGGTTATAACATTGATTACAGAGAGAGCAGAAACTGTTTTGGTTAAAGGAACACTCCACTTTTTTTGAAAATAAGTTCATTTTTCAACTCCCCTATAGAGTTAAACAGTTGAGTTTTACCGTTTTTGAATCCATTCAGACGATCTCCGGGTCTAGCGGTAGCACTTTTAGCATAGCTTAGCATAGAACATTGAATCTGATTTGACCATTAAAATCTCACTCAAAAAAAAAAAAAGGAAAAATATCGAAACTCTTTGGTCATTTTTGAGCAAGATGCTAACTGTCACAAATCTGTTCCTGTACGCCAGTCCACTCGCCACCAGAGGTCGCCTTGACATTTACATTGCCCAGACTGTTGCTTCACACCCCGGACTACGTTTCCCATCATTCATTGTGCTTATCACCTGTGTCCAATCAGATACCCTATATAAGCTTTGGACTTCCTCTTTCATTTTGCAGAGTATTGTCTTGCATTTAGCACTCAAGTTGTGTTAGCAACTGTACGGAGCCACTTCTGTTAATTCAGAGTCTAGTTCATTCGTGTTTTCTAGTTTAGCCTTGTTTTTGTATCTAGTCATTCGAGTCTTGAATCTACGCCTTGTTATATCGTCTTGTCTGTTTTGCTGCCAGCCTTTTGGAAGTCTAGCCTGTTTTATCGGATTACCCCTTTCTGCCTAGCCTTTGGATTACGTTCACCGTTGACCAACCCCTGCCTGTATCACGGATTACTCTTGTGTCTTGCTCCTCACATACCTGTTTGCCACTGTCTGACCCTGCCTGTTATATGACCATGGCTCTGTCGATGTCCCTTAATAAAAGCTTGTATTTGGATCCACCCGCTTCACGCATCCTTCACTCCATAACACTAACGGTAATCAGATTTAATGATCTATGCTAAGCTATGCTAAAAGTGCTACTACCAGACCCAGAGATCGGCTGAATGGATTCGAAAACAGTAAAACTCAACTGTTTAACTCTAGGGGAGCTGGAAAATGAGCCTATTTTAAAAAAAAGTGGTTCGTTTAACTAGGTCCTTGTCCCTGTTTAGGTAAAATTATTATTATTAACAATTTGTCAGACAAAACGTTTAAAATCATTTACTGTAAAAATCTTTCTGTCACTCTTTCTCACCTTTTTTGCCCCTTTCATTTTGTTCTCAGTGTTCCATCTGCAAATTCCAGGTAATGTATGAGCTTTCTGTCAGACTACATTAGTGTCATAGCGAAGTGCTGCTTACCCAGGACACACCAGACGCCCTGAAGCACATGGAGGCAGTGGACCTTGTTCAGAACAAGTGTGATGCCATGTCAGAATAGGAGAACAGTTCTCGCCTGAGTGCAGCACTGCTGTGAAAAGCTCTAGGTGTTCTAGTGCTTATGTAATATTTGTGTCAACATTCATTATGTGTTCAATACAAAAAAAAAAGTTCAGAAGATATCAAAAGAACAAGTGCTTAAGCTTAAAAACTGTATGAAACCTTATTTTCATGATTTTATATCTTACATCACCCTTTTTGAAAGACAAAATGCACATAACTTTATCTTTATTAGATCTAATATAGTTTCTCACCATATACAATACACTCAATAAAATTAACAGATTATTACGATTTACAAATTACAATCATATTTTAAAGTATTAGATTGTTTCATCTTCAGTAAAGCATAAAACCAAGATTATTTGATGTTGCCCTCTGCAAAAATCACATATTGTCAATGTCTTGTAAGGTGCAACAGAGGTGAAATTCTTGTAAGGCTGTACATAAATCACAGATTCAGGGAGAAATGTGAATGTGTTAGACCATCTGATTTCAGGAGAATGGTTAATGCATTAAGGGCAGGCTGATGTAAGGCCCTACACTCTTCCTGTTCAGACCTCACACAGTCCTGAGTACCAGGATGGAGAGCAGGGTCCTTACTCACCCCGGGGTCTAGAAACGGCTACACTATTCAATGCAAATGCAAAAATAAAAATGACTAAAAGTGTAGTCACCCTCATGTAGATGTTGTTGTTGTTTCATCAGAAGAGATTTGAAGAAATTTTGCATTTTACGTAACTTGCTCACCAATTGATCCTCTGCAGTGAATGGGTGCCGTCAGAATGAGAGTCCAAACAACTGATAAAAACATCACAATAATCCACAAGTAATCCACATCACTCCAGTTCATCAATTACATGTTTGTAAGAAAAAAAATAAACAAATCCATCATTAAGACTTTTTAAGTTTAAAGCATCACTTCTGACCAAAATTAGGCTCCATTATCTATAACACTCCCTTCAGTGAAAATGTTCATCCCCTGTAGACATCTCACATCATTTTTACAAGCTGTTTGGACTGTCATTCTGACAGCACTTGTTCACTGCAGAGGATCAAAAGGTGAGCAAACGACGTAAATTTCTCCAAATCTGTCCCCGATGAAGAAACAAATTCATCAACATCCTGGATGACTTGAGGGTGAGTAAATATTCAGCACATTTTTTATTATTTTGTGAGCTTTTGCATTTTTTAAAATCCTGTATCTGTGTGTTTAAATAGTTTAAAATGATTTTTACAGAAAATATCCCGAAATACAGAAAATCTTTCACATTGAGCACCTATTATAAGTTGCACACAAAGTACCTTATTTTTTATTTTACTATTCAGTTTTGTAGTCTGTTTTCCCTCAGTACTCAAAAATATTTCATTATAATGAGAATAGAGGTTGGCAGCTTTCTTTTGCTGCTGTCATCTTTTTTTACTCTGGACTCTTTGCAGTTGGTCATTTTGAAGCTCTCAGGCAGATAATGACAAAGGGGTTGAAATAAATCAATAAATCTCATGTATTTTGTATGACTCTGTCCTGCACAATGTGCATTAACATAATAAAGGTCAGCAGCCCAGCACACTGCCTCAGCCTGTTAGCCATGAGATTTCAGAAACATCTTTCTGATAACTGGCTTTCCTCCAGGACTCAGATTTTATACTAGAGATCAAGTGGTGACCCAACACAGCACCAAAATTGTTTGTCGTACAAAATTGAGTTTTAATGGTTTCATGCTTTTGGCAGGCAGTATTTACAGCACAAAAAACACTGTGATCAGCACAAACAATGTTTATCCTCGTAACTGAACCCGTATTTAATGTAATCTGGGTTAAATTGTCTTCTGTAGTTCTGTGTTTGAGGATGCCACATAAGTTGCTCATGTTGACAGCTGTCTAATTTGCATAGTGTGAAGTGAAAGATGAATTAGTGTCAAAAACTACAGAACTCCCATCAACAATGTTTTATTTATTTATTTATTAAGGAACCCATTTCAAAGTCCACACTTATTACATCACAAACAAACAAACCTAAACTTGATCAGTTAGCTGGACTCCTAGCCTGACCAGCTGAGAAGTGCCTAAAACTCCTCAAAACCATCACAAAAAAAAAAAAAAAAAAAAAAAAAAAAAAATTGCCTTGTTTATCTTACTTCTCATTTTTTTTGCACTAAAATGTACAATGTTTATTATTTAATTTATTGTTTTAATGAGATTTATCAGTTTTAGTAGTAGTAGTGATATTATTATACTCCAATTACCCACAACATTAAAACCACTGACAGGTGAAGTGAATAACATTAATTATATCTTTACAATGGCTTGTATTCGGCAGCAAGTAAAGAATCACTTATAGAATTACATGTGTTGGAAGAAAGGTAAATGGGCAAGTGAAAAGGTCTGAGTGACTTTGATTAAATAGTGATGGCTCAAAGTGATCTCATGATAATTCATATGTAAAAGTATTTAAACATACAATATTTACAATATTTGATACTTAAAATGTAATTTATTTACATATGAACAACCTAACAGACTTACAAATGAATCCTTATGAACATTGAAATGTTCATATTTAGTTGTCATATCAATGGCATTATGTTTTCAGTTGCATCATTAAATTTACTCTTGTTTACTCATTTACTTAATGTAACAAGACTAAACTTAAACTCTTAAAATGAATAACATTTCTGCAATCATTTAACTGTTACTTATCATGTAATATTTACTTTGTTTGCGACGTGACACAAAAGAGAAGCTGTTTTTTTTTTTCTGACAAGCTGTGACTGAACATAGACCGATAAAATAGAATATACAAAAAAAATGCAACATATTACAAAAGAATTCAATTTTTATTGTGCGCTGTAATCCAAGTCTTCATAATCCATACGACTGTGAGGAACAGAACCAAATTCAAGCCTTTATTCAGCAATCTTCATCTCCATTTTGAGTAGAGAGTCAAGCGACCATAAGCATCAAAACCAGCGCTGACGCACTCGAAACCAATTCGAAAGTTGCCGATTCAAGAAGCCTTACAGCGTGGTTTACAGCAGTAAAATTTAATGCTCTGGCAAATGTTCTGCTGACATTCATGTGGATGTCCCTTTGACAAGTACCACCTACCTAAAGACTGTTTCAGACCATGTACACCTCTTCATGGCATGGCCTCTTTAAGCAGGAGAATGAACCTTGCTACACTGCACAAATTTTAGAAATGATTTGAGGACCATGACAAAGTGTTGCTTTGGCCTCCAAATTCCCATGTGAAGTTGTTTGGCTTGTACCAGTTGCAATCATCATGATGTTTTTTCTCTTATTCCTGTCATGCATTTCTCAAGATTTTTCTGAATATCATCAGTGAAACAAGCCTATTTGAGAAAATTATTTCTGCAATCAAGGCTAATTTGCTTTATTTACTAGTTTAACAAAAATCATTTTTTGCTATTCAGTCTTGTAATAAAATAGTCAAGAATATTTTGATAATATAATGTCTAAATAGTCTAATGTGTTAGTGTTTTTCACTGGGGCGCTATCCATTTAAACATTACTAAATGTAGACTTTAGGTATTAATATAGACTTTTAAAGTACTAATATATGTCATTTAGGGGTAAATAAGGTACAAAGATACCTTTTAGCTTTTGTATCTTAGGGTATCACTGCAGTGACAGCTTTTTTTTACTGAGAGTACACAATGAAAGTCAATGGAGTCCAGTGTCTTTTTGGACCCTACTGGCTTTAATCAATCTGGGCAAATACTAACCTATGTTGAAAGCAAGTCATACTGGTTTGGAATGAAATGAGGATGATCACATTTTGGCAAATTTTCAAGATTTCTTTCATCATATTGCCATCTCATACTCCACTCAGTTTGTTTTTGTCTTTTCCCTGACAAACATTGTCAACATTAACACACCTGCTTGCTTATGTTTATGCACTTCCTTTTTAGTTGTGCATATCAATGAGGATGTCAGAATGTGACTTGACTGATGATGGCCAGTCAGTGATGTTGAGACCAAAGTTACAAGTTGTATATCATACAGTCTGATATAAAAAGGTCATTGCCTTTTACCCATGCAGTCATATCATACAATCTGACAAGCAACAGTCATAAAGGACAGAAAATTTCTCATATTGTACACTTGCTTTAGTGAGACAATCACTTCAGAGAGCATTTAAATTGTGGTCACATCCAGACATTTGAAGGTGAAGTATATAACTCCTGTGCACTTCAAGGTCCAGCGAGCGGAAACACATTCCAGCTGCCACTCACTATAAGACGAGGCTATGCTGTTTGATTGATAGCTGTCCATTTACCACATAACAACCCCAAGTGTGCAATCCATCCTCTCATCTGGCGGTAAAGGCAAACAGATCAGTGTATATCAACTCACTCAATCTCTCTCCTCTCTTTTTAGATTTCAGCAGTGGTACCTGTAGCTGAGATGTCTAATTAAAGGACCTTCACTGTGCCTTTCTCACAGAACATATTGCACAGCTTGAATTGAGACGTGGCCATTAGTTTTGCAAAGGTCAGAATCTAATGTCCATTTGAGATTTCTTGAGTGACATTTCATGGCAAATGTCTTGTTCTTAAAGGGACAGTTCATTGAAAAAAATATATAGATTTCCTTACCCTCATGTCATTCTAAACCTGTATGACTTATTTTCTTCAAAAACACATAAAAGCAATGAACTGACACAAATGGAAATGGAATATATACATAAGCGGAGTTTCCCCCAAGGAGGCAAAGGAGGCAGTGCCTCCTCAAAACACTGGATGAGAAAATAAATTGCAGTACAAAAATAAAATTACACCAATATTACAAAATATATCATAAAAAAAAAATGTATAAATCACTTTTTTTGTGATTTACGTTGTCCAACAGCGACACCAGCAGGTAAAGTTACAGCAGAAGTCTGCTTGAAATGGCCTGACTTGAAATGAAAAAAAAAAATAATAATAATGCAGTCAACACTCTGACCACGCCCCCAGATCTGTACATCATGTTATATTTCATACAGTTGACTGTTGATAAATATGATGCAGGGCAAGAACTCCATAAATGCAGTTATGCCCTAAAATTCAAGATATTGTTGCAAAAAAAATGTGATTTTATACAACAGTTCAGTAAATAAGAAGTTGATATTGTCTTATATTTTAAACAATATTATGTGTTTTTGTTCAATTTTGCAGAGAACATGTTACCTCTGAAGCCATAGCAGAATTGTTGTGCATCTCTGAGCAATACAGCAGTGTTTAGTTTCTCAATGAATCCACGTTTTGAACGAATCGTGTGAATCAATGATTCAATGGCCCATTCATAAAGAGAGCCATTTTCTTCATTCCTGCATTCCTGAATGAATCAGCCGTTTGAAGGAATCAAACTGAATGAGTGAATGACTCACCAAGACATTTACTGTCACCTGCTGGCAGATTTAGTTTCTTATTTAGAGTATAATTTCATTAAAATAATAATAATAGTAATAATAGTAGTAGTAGTAGTAGTAGTAGTAGTAAAAATAAAAACATTAAAAGGATAGTTCACCCCCCAACAATTCAATTCTTTCATCATTTACTCAAACCTGAACAGTGTTGGGGAAAGTTACTTTTAAAAGTAATGCATTACAATTTTGCATTACTCCCTGAAAAAGTAACTAACTTAGTAACGTTACTTAGTTACTTTTTATGGAAAGTAATGTGTTACGTTACTTTTGCGTTACTTTTTAAATCTGGGCAGGGCTTGCTTCTTTGTTTTTAATATAA